>PVJL010014033.1:0-29702 GCA_004026885.1 Lyroderma lyra | reverse complement strand
GTGGCTAGAACTTCCAGTACTATATTAAATAACAGTGGTGACAGGGGGCATCCCTGTCTTGTTCCTGATTTGAGGGGAATAGGTTTCAGCTTTTCCCCATTCAGTATGATGTTAGCCGAGGGTCTCTCATATATGGCCTTTATTATGTTGAGATACTTTCCTTCTATACCTATTTTATTTAGTGTTTTGAACATAAATGAATGTTGTACCTTGTCAAAAGCTTTTTCTGCATCCATTGAAATGACCATATGGTCTTTATCTTTGATTTTGTTTATGTGGTGTATCACATTGATTGATTTTCGTATCTTGAACTATCCTTGTGCTCCTGGGATGAATCCCACTTGATCATGATGTATGATCTTTTTGATGTATTGTTGTATTCTGTTTGCTAATATTTTGTTTGGGATTTTTTCATCTGTGTTCATCAGAGATATTGGTCTCTAGTTTTTTTTTTGTGTGTGTGTGTTGTCTTTGCCAGGCTTTGTTATTAGAGTAATGTTGGCCTCATAGAATGAGTTACGAAGTATTGCTTCCTCTGAGGATAGGCATTAATTCTTCTTTGAATGCTTGGTAGAACTCATTAGTGAAACCATCTGGTCCAGGGCTTTTGTCTTTAGGGAGATTATGTATAGTCATTTCAATCTCTTTGCTATTGATTGGTCTATTTAGATTATCCAGTTCTTCTTGATTCAGTCTTAGTAGGCTATAAGTTTCTAGAAACTTGTCCATTTCTTCTAGATTGTTAAATTTTGTGTCATAAAGTCCTTCATAATATTTTCTTATAATCCTTAGTATTTCTGTGGTATCAGTGGTAATTTCTCCCCTTTCATTTCTAATTTTAGATATTTGTGTCCTTTCCTTTCGTCCTTTGATTAGTCTCACCAGGGGTTTGTCAATTTTGTTGATTTTCTCAAAGAACCAGCTCTTTGTAATATTAATTTTTTCTATTGTCTTTCTGTTCTCTAATTGGTTTAGCTCTGCTTCAATTTTTATTATTTCTTTCCTTCTGCTGACTTTGGGTTTTGTCTGCTCTTCTTTTTCGAGTTCTTTAAGATGGGATGCTAAGTTGTTTGCTTGTGATTTTTCTTGTTTCTTAAGATAGGCCTGTAATGATATAAATTTTTCTCATTACCGCTTTCGCTGTGTCCCATTAATTCTGATACGTTGTATTTTCATTGTCATTAGTTTCTATATATTTTTAATCTCATCTTTTATTTGTTCTTTTATCCAGTCCTTTTTTAATAAGCTGTTGTTTAATCTCCATGTATATGTGGTTTTTTCTGCTTTCCTTTTACAGTTGATCTCCAATTTCAAAGCTTTGTCGTCTGAGAATACACTTGGTAGGATTTCGATCTTCTTGAATTTGCTGAGGCTACTTTTGTGTCCCAGCATATGGTCTGTTCTTGAGAATGTTCCATGCACACTAGAAAAGAAGGTGTAGTCTCTTTTTGCTGGATGAAGTGTCCTGTAAATGTCAATGATGTCCAGTTGCTGTAATGTGTCATTTAGAGCTGTTATTTCCTTATTTATTTTCTGTTTGGATGATCTGTCCATGGCTGTTAGCGGGGTGTTTAAGTCCCCCACTATGATTGTGTATTCATCAGCTTCTCCTTTCAAGTCTGTTAGTAGTTTCTTTGTATATTTTGGTGCATCCTTGTTGGGAGCATATATGTTGATTAGTGTCAAGTCTTCTTGTTGTTGCATTGTACCTTTTATCATAATGTAATGACCATCTTTGTCTTTTACTATCTTTTGTAACTTGAAGTTTATTTCGTTAGATATCAGTATGGCCACTCCTGCTTTTCTCTGGTTACCATTTGCTTGGAGTATTGTATCCCATCCTTTTACTCTGAGTCTGTGTTTGTCCTTACAGCTGAGGTGTGTTTCTTGGAGACAGCATATGGATGCCTTCTGTTTTTTAATCCAGTCTGCTACTCTGTGTCTTTTTATTGGTGAGTTCAGTCATTGACATTTAGAGTGATGATTGATATGTGAGGATTTCCTGTGGCCATTACTTATTTCTTTCTTTGTTTTTGTTTGTTTGTTTCTTTGTTTATTTTTGTTTCTTTCTTGTTGCCCTAACTTTGTTCCATTTTTCCTGATGTTTTGTTTCAGGCTGAAGAGACTCCTTCAATATTTCTTGGAGTGCTGGCCTCGTGCTGGCAAATTCCCTCAGCTTCTGTTTGTCTGAGAAGATCTTTATTCCACCCTCATATCTGAAAGATAATTTTGCTGGATAATTTATTCTTGGCTGGAAGTTTCTCTCTTTTAAATTTTTGAATATTGCGTTCCACTCTCTCCTGGCTTGTAGAGTGTCTGCTGAGAAATCTGATGCCAGCCTGATGGGTTTTCCTCTAAAGGTTATAGTTCTTTTTTCCCTGGCTGCCTTGAGAATTGTCTCTTTGTCTTTAGTTTTGGACATCTTTAGTACCATGTGTCTTGGAGAAGACCTGTTGGGGTCCAGGTATCTGGGGGACCTGTTTTCTTCTTGAACTTGGGGTTCCAGATCTTTCCGTAGGTTTGGAAAGTTCTCATCTACGATTTGTTTGAGTATGCTTTCAGTAGATTGCTCTGCCCCCTCTTCTATTCCTATTATCCTGATGTTGTTTTGTCTCATGGAGTCGGATATTTCTTGCAGTGTTCTTTCAATCCTTTTGGTTCTATATTCCCTCTCTTCCTCTTTCTGAGCTGTTTCCATGTTCTGGTCTTCAATATCACTAATTCTGTCCTCCATCTGGTTGGTCCTGGTTCCTATGGCAGTTATTTCATTTCTCACTTCTTTTATGGTATTATTTATTTCTCGTATTTCTGTCTCAATCTTTCTTATGTTTTGAATTTCTTTGTTAAATTGTTCTTTTTGTTCACAGAGTTCCTGTTTTATGTCATTTATATCTTTTTTTATATTATTTCTCTCAGCTATTGTGTTCTGCCAATAGGTTTTCATTTCTCTCTCAGCGTTTAGAATGGCTGCTTTAAATTCTCCGTCACTTAAGTGAGTCCCTTCCAGTTGTAACAGGCTATCTTCTGGGTGAATTTCATGTTCTTTTTGAGGAGTTTTAGTTTTTAAGGAATTCATCCTGTCCACTGGGTTCTTCCTCTTTGACATGAGGGCTTTATGTTCAGTGCCCAGATTATTGCTTTTGTGGTGTCTTGCTGTAGGGTAGACACTAGGTGGCGCTGGGGGTCAAGTTTTGGGGGAGAGGGGGTTGTTTGTTTCTTGTTTTTGATCTCCTACTGTGTTTGGAGGCTATGCGCGTATATCCTGTGGAGAGGCCAACAAAAGGCTTGCCTTCTACCCTTTGCTGAGGAAGCTGTTTTTGCTAGCTTGGGTGAATGCTAGCAGATCAAATAAGTCTGTGTTCCCAGCCCTGATTCAGTACCTGGCTGTCTAAATGCTCACACTGCTTTCAGAACTCTGGGGTGCACAAGGAAGTGCCCGCTCCATAAGTCCAAAGCTGTGGGCCTGACCTGAGACAGCAGGGTCGCCTTTGCAGCAAGCTGCGAACAGGAACTGTAGCCCTGTGTAGGTCTCCAGGGGGCTTAGAGCTGGGGTGTTACCTTTGCAGCTGAGAGTCCTTGCTCAGCCCTTCTACTACTCAAGAGTTCAAGAGGCTAGCTCCCAAACTCCTTGTGTCCCCAGCTCCCCAGTCTCTCTCCCCTCCCCCTAACTGCACAGCTGCGAATAGTCAGCAGGGATCACGTCCCGCGTGGTCCGTCTCTGCTCCCTTCCCTCTCCCCGACTCGCCCCCTTCTCGCCAGCCTTCAGGTGTTTACTTAAGATTTGTGGATTTCTCAACAGCCGGTTTGTCACTCAGGGTCTTCTTTCTTGGCTCCTGGACGGCTGTTCAATTGTGTTTTCTGGGAGAGTCTTTAGGAACCTCCTCTCCAGTCACCATCTTGTCTTTCTCCCTGGTTTGTGGCATATTTATTTAATGTGTGTCATGTCTTCTTGTTTTTGTAGTGGAAATTTATCATTATGAAATATCCATTTTTGTCTCATATTATATTTTTTTATCCTGAAGTCTGTTTCATCAGATATAAGTATGTCTACTTCTGCTTTCCTCTGGATGACATTTGCTTAGAGTATTGTTTTCCACCCTTTCAATTTGAGTCTGTTTGTCCTTGTAGCTGAGGTGTGTATCTTGGGTACAACATATAGATGGGGTTTGTGTTTTGATCCAGTCTGCTACTCTGTGTCTTTCTATTGGTAAGTTCAGTCCATTTACATTTGGGGTGATGATTTATAATGTATATGAAGATTTCCTATGACCATTTTGCCTTCTAGTTTCTGGTTGTTTGGTGTCTTGTTTTTTTTCTTTTTTTCTTTTTTTTTCTTTTTTCCCATTGTCTTTTCTGTTTGATTGTTTTATATGATTTATCTTTGTTTCCTCTTTTTTATTTTTTTTGGTCATGTGTCTTGGTTTTGCACTTTTTCATGTAGTTACCATGAAGTTTATGAAAAGAAAAGTTATATATATGTGATGGCTCCTTTTCTTAAGCATACTTTTAGTTTCTAGGAAATTTAAAATTTTACTTCTTCTCTCTATATGTTTTTGTCTTCCCAAATTTATGCCATTTATTTTGGTTTTTTATTTTAGGTCAAATAGCCTCCTTCAATATTTTCTGGAGTGCCAGCCTTGTCATTGGAGAATTTTCTTAGCTTGTCTATGTCTGAAAAGGTCTTTATTTCTCCTTCATATGTAGAATATAACTTTCCTGGATTGATTATTCTTGTCTGGTTGTTTCTATCTTTTGATATTTTTAATACATAATATCATTCCCTTCTGGTTTGTAGAGTTTCTGTCATGAAGTCTGATGACAGCCTGATGGACTTTCCTTTGAAGATTCTCTTTTTTTCCCCTGATTGCTTTGAGAATTTTTTCTTTGTCTTTGATTTTTTACATCTTTAACATAATGTGCCTTTGAGACAGTCTTTTGGGGTTCAGGTAGCTAGGGTTCCAGTTTTCATTTTGAATTTGAAGTTTTAGTTCTTCCCAAAGACTTGGAAAATTCTCATCTACTATTATTTTAATTAAGCTTTCATTAGAATTTTGTTCTGTTTCTTCTGGTATTCCCATTATTCTAATGTTGTTCTTCCTAATGGAGTCAGATAGTTCTTGTGGAGATTATCTTTTTTTCTTTTTAGGTTTTCAGATCTCTGTCTTTTTTTTTTATGTTCAGTTTCCAGGTTTCTATCTTTGATGTTGCTAATTCTGTCCTCCATCTGGTCAGCCTTGCATTTTATGCTAGTTAGTTTATACTTTATTTCTTTTACTGCATTGTTCATCTCTCGAATTTCTATTGGATTCTATTTTATAGTTACATTTTTTTTAAAGTGTTTCTTTTGTTTAGAGATTTACTTTCTGAGATTATTTATCTGGTTCTGAATACTCTACCAACCCTTCTTGAGCTCTTTGAGTATTTAGGACTGCAATCTTGAATTCTGTGTAACTTAGATAATATATTTCCAAATCTAATAGTTCCTTTTCTGGAGATTTTCTATTTTCTCTCTGAGATACTTTGTTTTTAAGGGAGCTCATTGTAGTTTGTGTTTCTTTCCTTGGGCATGAGGACTTTTTTCCCTGGCAGATATGGAGAGGTCTTTCTTTCACTTCCCTGTTGGTGTTGCTGCCGTGTCTTATAATATTTTCACTTGGTTGTTCAGTTTTTCTCTCTTTCAAAACTTTCCTGGATGGCGGGTTTCTCCGCTTTCACTCAGTTGCCTTTTTTTTTTTTTTTTTTGATCCACCTCCTACTGGGGAAAATGGAATGCATGATGATATTCTCTGCCTCTGAGATCATTGCAGGCACAGGCTGCTGTGCCTTTGTTTTACAGTTTTTCTGAGCCCTCTTGCTGGTTCCTGCAGGTACAGGGTTCGTTGGGGAGGGTTCAGGGCTTATTTATTGAGCAGGGTAATTGCTGTTTAAGGGAAAGCAAGGGTAAGCAGCCAGGTTCCACGTTCACAGTTTTATTCTAGTTGTGGAAGCAGTGTGGTTCATCATTGCTGTTAGTCCCAAAGTTGCTTGCTACTCTGGGTACTGGCTCAGCTGTAAAATAGGCCTGTCTCTTCATCAGGAGAACTCATGGCTAAGACAAATGAACTCTGCAGCATAAACCCGCTTCTCAGTCAGGAAAGTACCAAGCCCTTCCTGGTATGTGTTGCAATACAAGCCTGGCCCTCTGCCCCAAGTGAACTGAAGCTAGGGCAGCATAAAGCAAGTTTGGCCCTCCACCAGGAGTGCCCCAGGATCTGGGGGATGTGAGCTGCAAGTAAGCTTGGCCTTCCATCAGGTGCGCATTGGTGCTGCAGTGGATGCACAGAGCAAAGCACTATTGGCCCCCTGTCAGAAGTGCACAGGGACAGCTGCTCACTATCACATCACCTTTCTCCCTTCTGCGCCCGTGTTTCACCCACAATTATGTTCTGTTCTAGTTAGGGACCCCCTGGCTGTCAGCACTTAGTCTCAAGCTCATCAAAGGCCAATTTGTGGGCAAGTCCTATGCTTGTCAGGCTCCTAGTTTTGGGCCACATTCAGTGGAATCCCAATTTTCACCATGGGTGCTTTAGCATGCCTTTGTTCAGGCCCTATCACATCCAGGGCAGAGCACTCAGGCTGAGGCCCTAGCTCTCCTCAGCTTGGGCTTGGGCATTTTCTTATCTCCTGAAGATTCTACCATTCATACTCCTCAATCCACCTGGGATCATGCTGCACTCCAGCCCAAGTAGCTTTCTCCTCAGTTCTACTTCTGTCAGCTCTGGGTCATGTTTCACAGCCCAGTGTCTGCACTGCTTCCTTTTCTTTTCGCTCATTTGCTTTTTTTTACCTTTAGGTGTTTCTTGCAATGGGTGGATCTCTCAGCTGAAGCTGTGTCACTTGTGGATCCCCCTGTTGGGTTTTGCCTTTTCAGTTTGTAAATTTCCAGGAGAGTTTTCAGTGATGTTCTCTCATGCTGCCATCTTGATCCACACTTGCATTTCTTTGTTTTTATACACAAGATGATTAGTTTCTAAATATTGCATGAGTAGAGAGGGTTCCATGCAAACTTGGGGTAATATTTTCTTATACACATTGCACAAAGACTTAGGACAGTCATCATTTTCTACAAATAAAAGCCTGTATTTAATATACTCTTCATAGTATTTTCTTTTTTACTGTGTAGTATCTGAGTCACACACCTTTTTACTACCTCCCAGTGTAGCTACAAACAAATATTGAGAAGTACTTGGCAACAAGTTATAATCCACATCAAGTTTTGGCTTTTTAACCATTCCTACTTTCAACCACTGATCCATAACTGACACATTTAAAAATCACTGGCAGCAATATTCTACTTGAAAAGAATCACAATTAAAGACAACACGCTTACTTTTACTCAGTCAATAACCAAACTGAACATACAGTCTGGCTATGGATGTAATTATGTGTATGGGGTAGTTCTAAGAATATCACAAATGGATTTTTCTTAAACTGTGAATAATAATTTATAGAACAGTGGTTTGGGGAAAGGGTCCATAGTCATGCCCTCACCAATCATCATTTGATAATATCTTTTTTTTTCTTTCTTTGTATGTCAGTAGTTCCCTGCCTGGGAATCGAACCCAGGCCATAGCATTGACAGCATCAGTGCTGAAGCCTTAAGCCACTACACCACCAGGGAACTCCTTCATTTGATAATGTGATCTAATTTTGAAGTGTTTCCATTAACAGTGATTCAAACTTAACATTTATTGTTTCATAACTAACATTTTGCATTTTTACATTACTTGTTTTTTTCCATTACTTAGTTTTTGTATACTTTTGAACATCCAAGCATGTATTTCCAAGGGTATATATTCCATGGCTTATGAACTGCTGTAATAGGCTAATCATTTTAATATAAAGATGACATAATGCTTGGGAAACTCTTAATATAGTACCTGACACATAGTAAGCATTCTTTACAGGTTAAAAATCCCACTACTAAATTTGAAGAGTAAATAATAGTCCCCTTCACAAAAAAATAGTTTACAGTCTAATTGGAGCAGAAGATAAATAAATAAAACTTTACATAACAAGATTTATATGAATAGGTAAAGGTGACAATGAAATTGTTAAAAGGGAACACAAAGCTCATTAATACACTACACTTCTCTAAAACAGATAAATTATATTAAAATAAAAGGATCCAAAAGTATTCAAGGGATAATTGGAACTTCAGTGTATCTTAAGTGATTATTAGAATTTGAATAGGAATAAGAGAGAAGATTCTAGATAGATAAAATTGCATGAGCAAAAGCAGAGAAGCTGGGCTGTTGAAATATTAAACTTTGTGGGATATAATACTGAAAGCAACAAACAAATAAGACAAAATATACTAGTTAAAACTCATAGGCACAAACCACATTTTAGTGGTTACCTGAGGGTAAAGGAAAAGGAAAGTGATAGAAGAGAGTAAAGAGGGCCAAACATATAGTGATGGTTAAAGAACTGACTCTGCATGGTAAATACAAAATTCAATATACTACAAATAATGTATTATAGAACTGTTAACTTGAAATCTATATAATTTTATTAACCAGTGTCACCCCAATGAATTTAAATAAAAAACATGAATTTTCATAATTACATTTTTAGAATTTTTATTCTCTAAGATCAGTGACTCATTTATAGCAGATATAGTAACCACTGACTAAATAAGTTATTCAATTTGTTTAAGAGAGCAAGTGGTGTAAATATAGGTACATCAGCATCAGGGGCAGAAGACTTTTTAAAAAATGTTTTGTACAAGAAGCATATTTTATTTAGAATCGGAGAAAGTTGGACTTATATTATTCTGGAAGTGGATGATTTTCATAACTAAATTTATAATCCACACAAAGAATGATCATACATCTTGAAAAGCATTGTGTACTGCGCTACTAGTATACAAGTACATGCTTGATGTGTGTTTAACACAACATTGTAAGGTATAAAATTTTCAAATCACTATACTGCACACCTGAATCTAATAACTAATATTATATTGTATACGAACTCTACTTAAATTATAAAACAAAGAGAAAAAAAGAAAAACATACCAGATTAATTTAAATAATATATTTATCTTTAAATACATTTATAGTTCAAAAAGCATTATGAAACATTGTAAAAGTAGAAAGGATTCCAAAATCATGCAGCAGAAAAGTGGCCATTTAGCCTTGTCCCCAAACATAAGGATTACATGCAGTGCTGTTACATTGTTCAGGTGGATTACTGTAGACATTCTAGGCTTTATAAAAGTTATAATCAGTGCTCACTACGGCAGCACATATACTAAAATTAGAACAATACAGAGAAGATTAGCATGGCCCCTGTGCAAAGATGACAAGCAAATTCATGAAGCATTCCATATTTTTGAAGAGATAAAAATCTTCCCAGATAAGAAGAAGCTAAAGAAATGATAATACCACCAAGCCAGTGTTACAAGACATACTAATGTGACTTCTTTAAGCAGAAGAAAGGACAAAGCAAACAAAAGAAAGTTTTAAAAAAAACATGGGGAGTTCCCTGATGGTGTAGTGGCTTAAGGCTTCGGCGTTGGCGCTGTCAGCGCTGCGGCCTGAGTTCGGTTCCCAGTCAGGGAGCTACCCACATACCAAAAAGCAAAAAAACAAACAAACAAAAAAAAAAACAAAAAAAACATGAATAATAACATAGTGTTGGCTATGTATTGATCAATAATCACTTTAAAAGTGAATGGACTAAATGTTCCAATCAAAAGACATAGAGTAGCTGAATGGTTAAAAAACCAAGACTCAGGCATTTGTTGTCTGTAAGAGACTCATCTCAGAAGGAAAGATGCACATAGAATGAAAGTAAAGGGATAAAAAAAGATACTTTACGCAAATGGAAATGAAAGAAAAGCTGTGGTAGCAATACCTATATCAGACAAAATAAACTTTAAAACAAAGACTATAACAAGAGACCAAAAAAGGACATTACATAATTATAAAGGGATTAGTTCAATAAGAGGAAATCATTCTTGTAAACATTTATGCACCCATCATAGGAGCACCTAAATACATAAAGCAAATATTGACTGACATAAAGGCACACATCAACAGTAACACAATTATAGTAGGGGACTTTAACTCCTGACTAACACCAATAGACAGATCTTCCAAACAAAAAGTCAACACAAATATAGTGGCCTTAAATGACATGCTAGAGCAAATGGATTTAATTGATATTTTTAGAGAATTATATGGGAAAGCAGAAGACTATACATTCTTTTCAAACCCACTTGGAACATTTTCCAAGATAGACCGTATGTTAGACCACAAAACAAGCCTCAATAAATTAAAAAAATGAAACTAGAAATCAATTACAAGAAAAAAAGTGAAAAATGTACAAACACATGAAGGCTGAACAATATTTTATTAAACAATGAAAGGGTTAACAAGTAGATTAAAGAAGAAATCAAAAGGTACCTTAGGACAAATGAGAACAAAAACACAACTACCCAAAATCTATGGTACACAGTAAAAGCAGTCCTGAGAGGGAAAGTCATAGCTATGCAGGCCTACATAAAGAAACAAGAAAAATCTCAAATAAACAGTTTAACCTTACACCTAAGGAAACTGGAAAATGTACAATAAACAAAGCCTAAAATCAGTACAAAGAAAAAATAATAAAAATCAGAGTGGAAGTAAATGAAATTGAAACTAAGAAGACAATACAAAAGATTAATGAAACCAAGAGCTTGTTCTTTGAAAAGATAAACCAAATTGACAAACCTTTTACCAGATTCCTCAAAAAAAATAATAAAAAAAAATAAAAAGAATGAGAGAGAGAGAGGACCCAAATAAATAAAATCTGAAATGAAAGAGGAGAAGTTACAACAGACACCATGAAAATATAAGGAATTATAAGAAAATGCTCTGAACAAATACATGCAAACAAATTCAGCAATTTGAAAGAAATGGATGAATTTTTAGAAACATACAAACTTCCAAGATAAAATCAAGAAGAAATAGAAAATCTAAAAAAGCCAATTATTAACAATGATATTGAATCAGTAATCAACAAGTTCCCAACAAAGTCCTGGACCAGTTGGCTTTACAGGTGAATTTTACTAAATATTTAAAAAATAATTAACAACTATTTTGAAAAATCCAGGAAGAGGGCAGACTCTCAGATTCATTTAATTAGGCCACAATTACACTGATTCCAATACCAGATAAAGACACTACAGAAAAGAAAATTATAGGCCCATATCCCTAATGAACATAGATGCAGAAATTCTCAAGAAAATATTAGCAACTCAAATTCAGCAATACATTAAAAAAATCATACACCATGATCAGGTGGGATTCACTCCCAACATACAAGGCTGGTTGAATATGTTTAAGTAAATTAATGTGATACACTACATATACAAAATGAAAAATAAAAACCATACGGTCATTTCAATAGATGCAGCAAAAGCATTTGACAAAATTCAGCAGCCATTTTTGATAAAAAATACTTAACAATGTGGGAATAGAAGGGACATATCTCAATTTAATAAAGGCTACGTATGGTAATCCCACAGCTATCATCATACTCAATGGGGAAAAACTAAAAACATTCCCCTTAAGATCAGGAACAAGACAAAGATGCCCACTGTCACCACTCCTATTCAACATAGTACTGAAGTCCTAGCTACAGCAATCAGACAAGAGAAACAAATAAAAAGCATCCAAATAGGATAAAAAGTAAAACTATCCTTACTTGTAGATGACATTATATTGTATATGGAGAATTTCAAAGATTCAACTCCAAAATTGTTGAAACTGATAAATGAATTTAGTAAAGTAGCAGGATACAAAATCAATATATGGCAATCAGTTGCATCTTATACACCAATAACAAACTAGCAGAAGGAAATATTAACAAAATAATCCCATTTACAATTACATAAAAAAAATACCTAGAAATAAATTTAACCAAGGATGTAAAAGACCTGTACTCAGAAAATCATAACTGACGAAAATAATCAAAGAAGACACAAATAAATGGAAACACATACCATGCTCATGGATAGGAAAAATTAATATAGTTAAAATATCTATACTACTCAATGCAATCTATAGATTCAATGCAATACCCATCAAAATACCAAAGGCATTCTACACATAAATAAAACATATAACCCTTAAATTTATATAGAATCATAAAGGACCTAGAATAGCCACAACAACCCTGAAAAAGAAGAACAAAGTTGGAGGAATCATGCTACCAGGCATTCAATTATATTACAAGGCCACAGTTATTAAAACAGCATGGTATTGGCATAAAAACAGACACATAGAACAATGGAACAGAAGAGAGAATCCAGAAATAATTCCATGTGTATATGGTCAACTAATCTACGATAAAGGAAGGAAGAACGTGCATTGGGGTAAAGATAGTCTTTTCAACAAATGGTACTTGGAAAATTGGAAAGATACATGCAAAAAAATTAAATTAGACCACCTTCTTACACCATATACAAAAATGAACTCAAAATGGATTTAAGACCTAAATATAAGACCTGAAACTATAAAATTTCTAGAACAAAATATAGAAAGTATATTACCTTTAGCAATACTTTCAATGATGTATCTCCTCAGGGAAAGGAAACAAAGGAAAAAATAAACAAATGGGACTATATCAGACTAAAAAGTTTTTTTTCTTTTTTTTTTTTCTTACAGCAAAAGAAACCATCAACAAAACAAAAAGACATCCCACAGAATGGGAGAAAATATTCGCCAATGAGGCAACTAACACAGGGTTAATATTCAAATTTTATAAGAAAATCATACAACTTAGTACTAAATAAACAAACAATCTAATTAAAAAATGAGCAGAAGACCTGAATAGACACTTCTTCAAAGAGGTCACACAAATGGCCAATAGACATATAAAAACACGTGCAATGTCACTAAGAATGAAAGAAATGCAAATCAAAACCACAATGTGATACCACCTTACTCCTGTCAGAATGGCTCTCATCAATAAATCAACCAACAACAAATGGTGGCAAGAATGTGGAGTAAAGGGAACCCTTTTACATTGCTAGTGGGGCTGCAAATTTTCCCCACCACTATGAAAAACAGTACAGAGGTTCATCAAAAAGTTAAAAATGGAACTACCTTATGATCCAACAATTCCACTCTAGGTTTTTATCCAAAGAAAACCAAAACACTAATTTGAAAAAATATATGCACTCCAATGTTAATTGCAGCATTATTCACAATAGCAAGGTATGAAAATGACCTAAACATCCATCAATAAATGATTGGGTAAAGAAGCTTTGGTATATTTACACAATGGAGTATTACTCAGCTATTAAGAAGAATAAAATCTTACTTTTTGCAATAACATGGGTGGAACTAGAAGATTACATGCTAAGTGAAATTAATCCAACATAGAAAGACAAATACCATATAATCTCATTTATATGTGGAATCTAAAGAACAGAATGAAGGAATAATCAAATTAGAATAAAAGCACAAACACAAACAAAAAGCTAAATTAAAAATGGGCAGGTCATCATGCTAAGTGAAATAAGACAGAAAAAACTCAAGAACTACATGATTCCACTCAGTGGAACATAAAATTGAAAACAACAAAGAAATAAGACTCATGGACATAGTTAACAATTTAGTAATTACCTGCAAGTAAGGGAGCAGGGGAGTGGGGGAAAAAGGATAGGAACACAAATATATGATGATGGAAAGAGAACTGACTCTGGGTGTTCAGAACATAATGCTACTTAAGGAGGATGTAATGTTGAATTGTGCATTTGGAACCTATGTAATTTTTACTGATTATGTCACCAATAAATTTAAAAATAAAAATATTATAATCAATAGTCAAATCATTTTCTTCACACTTGAAACTCAAACGTACCAATATTTTTCTCCAAAGGATGTTTTACACTTGCCACTAAGAATGTTAGCAAGATGAGATCTTAAACATTCCAGCACATTTTAATTATTACTATTAGGTGTGGATCTCACCTAAATGAATATCCCTGTGAGAAGTGAAGCAGTTTGAGGTCACAATGCTTATTATCCTGGTGAATTTCCAGTGCCTTTTCTTATAGAGAATATGCACAGTATCTCCTAAATAGTGGTTGGGCTATGTGTTTCAATGTAACTGAGATTGTTCAGGTTTTATCTCTTAAAATAATCAATTTATTTTTAAAGTAATTAGTATTAAAACAAATAAAAATAATGAAAAGGATTATTTACTTTAGATTTAATTTTTAAAATTTATTCATTTTAAATTCATAATAAAAGTTTTAATATAACTGCTACAGTTAAAGAATGTAATAGTAACAGAATTGTGATATGGTTATCACAACACTGCTAGAAATACACTTGACTGTGGTTTCTGGACTTTCTATGAAATGTACTGTGCTAAATTTTTAAGTACAGCTAACTGTTAAGCTGTAAGATGAACTGAATATAAAGTAGTTACAATGTGGTTAATCCAAAAATAACTGCATGATTCAAACAAAAAACTTATTTTCTACAGTGGTTTTCACCCAATTCATTAGACCAAAGAATTGTTCATAAAACTAAAGGAAATTAATTAAATCAAATAAAATCAGTGCAATTGTCTAAGCATGTTTAATACCTTTATTTTCATTTATGTATTTACTTTTTATTTATTCTTGGCAAATGGTAGTTACTTAAGATGAAGTAGAGCCATGAAATTCTATCTGGGTTGTTGTGGCAAAACTAATAAAAATATATTGCCAATACATAAACCACTTACCTGGGACTTATTTCATAAGGGATCAAGTTTCACCATGTTTACCCTCAATTGTTATTATTGACAATAGACACTACAATTTTGAACATGATGGATCTTTTAAATAAGAATTTGTGCAAAGTCTTTTTTATTTGAAAATACTTGAATTATATGAATTGAAAGTATTTCAAAGAGTTTATACAATGGCCAACATTAGAAGAACTTTCATTCTTGGCTCTCAAACCATGTATTAGTGAAGTTCACTATTCTTTATATGTAAAAAACAAAATTTTTATGCTAGCACAGAGAACAAACCATTTAACAGTAGCAGACACTTTCATAAGGATGAACCATTATATTTCTTTAAAAACATGGTTAGTATGGATCAATATTTTTTTAAAAAATGTTATCCTAAATTCTCAATGTTTCAATCAACAGTATGTATTTTTAAAAGTATAATTATTTACTTCTAAATTTGTTTATTCTAAATAATTTTATTGCTATTAGCAGCCAACTAAAACAAAGTAAAATAAAAATATTTTAGTTGTGTAAAGTTGTAATGTTGCTGATTTAAAAGATAAATACAATACATTATTACAATACATGATTTAAACACACCTGAGATCTCAACAATCAAATATTTATTAACAACATAAAACATGTGCTACTGCCATCATCTGAGTGTCTTTCAGCTAGTATTTAAAAGCTTACTTACTTCCAGCTGCCCATGCTGAAATTTCTGGTAAGAATCTTCCTTTGGATTTTGAAAATTCATTCACAATAAATATTGTTACATGATTTAAATATATGAAAAGATCAGAATAATTTTTTCCTAAAATGCTCATAAAACAGTCATTGCCTCCCTGTCTTTCCAATACATGTAAAATATGTTAACTGATTATATGAGAGCTCTCTGGAAAGTATCCAGCCATGTAATATGGAAAATGAGATATTTATGGCTGATTTTTTTTCTGGACATCCCTTGTACATATATAACATACATTTTATATATAAGTATATAAATATATATGTTTTCTAATGTATTTAAATGTAACATTTATTTTAAAAAAGAATGGAGCACACAATGCAATGAACCATCTCAAAATTTTTTAAATTTATTTTCATTGTTAGACTTATTGGGGTGACATCTGTTAGCAAGGATTATATAAGTTTCAGGCATACAATTCTACAGTGCCTTGTCAACTTGTTGTATAATAAGTTTACCAGGCAGTGTGACATCTCTTTCCATCACCATATATTTAGCTTCCCCTCTTTCCTCTCCTACCACCTTCCCCTTCTCCCCTCCCCTCCCCACTCATCCCCAAATAAACATTAAACTATTCATTGTGTCCATGGGTTATTTGTTTGTTCATTTCTATTTTCTTTGTTGCTATCAGTTTTATATTCTGCATATGAGTGAAGTCATAGTTTTGGTGTTTTTCTGTCCAGCTTATTTCGCTAAGCATGACGATCTCCAGGCCCATTCATTTTGTTGCAAGTGGCAATATTTAATCTTTTCTTATAGCTGAGTAATATTCCATTGTGTATATGTACCACAGCTTCTTTATCTAGTCATCCGTCGCAGGGCACTTTGGCTGTTTCCATGTTTTGGCCACTGAACAGCCCTGCAATGAACAATAGGGTATATAAGTCATTGTGGACTAAGGTTTTCAAGTACTTTGGGTAGATCCCCAGAAGGGGGATTGCTGGGTCATATGGTAACTCCATTCCCAATTGTCTGAGGAACCTCCACACCATCTTCCACAGTGGTTGTACCAATTTGTATTCCCACCAGCAGTGAGTGAGAGTTCCTTTTGCTCCACATCCTCTCCAGCACTTGTTATTTCTTGTCTTGTTAAGAATAGGCTTTCTAACAGGTGTGAGGTGGTATCTCATTGTGGTTTTGATTTGCATTTCCCTGATAGCTAATGAGGATGAGCATTTTCTCATATGTCTGCTGACCATTTGTATTTCTTTATGGGAGAAGTGTCTGTTTAGGTCCTCTGCCCACTTTTTAATTGGGTTGTTTGTTGTTTTGTTGTTAAATTGTATTAGTTCTTTATATATTTTAGATATTAGACCCTTATCTGATGTGTTATTTGCGAGTATTTTCTCCCATTTAGTTGGCTGTCTCTTTGCTTTGTTGATGGTTTCTTTTGCTGTGCAGAAGCTTCTTAATTTGATATAGTCCCATTCATTTATTTTTGCTTTTACTTCCCTTGTCATTGATGTCGGATTCATGAAGTCTTCCTTGAGTCCTAGGTGTAGAAGTTTAGTACCAATATTTTATTTTATACAGTTTATTGTTGAAGGTCTTATATGAAGGTCTTTAATCCATTTTGAGTTAATTTTTGTATATGGAGAGAGTTCACAGCTCTGGTTCATTCTTTTGCATATGTTTTTCCAGTTTTCCCAGCATCACTTACTAAAGAGGCTGTCTTTTCTCCATTGTGTGTTTTTTGCTCCATTATCGAATATTATTTGTCCATAAATTTGTGGATTTATTTCTGGATTTTCAGTTCTGTTCCATTGGTCTATATTTCTGTTTTTCTGCCAATACCAAGCTCTTATGACTATTGATGCTTAGTAATATAAATTGAAGTCAGGAAGTGTAATGCCACCAACCTTATTCTTTTTATGTAGTATTGCTTTGGCAATCTGAGGTCTTTTATGGTTCCATATAAATCTAATAATTCTTTTATCTATTTCATGAAAGTATGATTGTGGGATTTTGATGGGTATTGCATTAAATCTGTAGATTGCTTTGGGCAAAATGGCCATTTTAACAATGTTAAGTCTTCCTATCCAAGAACAGGAGATATTTTTCCATTTCTTAATGTCTGTTTTAATTTCTTTTAAAAGTGTCTTATGGTTTTTTTGTGTAAAAGTCAGTCACGTACTTTGTTAAGCTAATTCCCAGGTATTTCATTCTTTCTGTTTTGATAGCAAAAGGAATTGATTCCCTCATTTCTTCTTCTGAGGATTTGTTTTTTTTTTATATAGGAATGCTGTTGATTTTTGTAATTGATTTTGTATCCTGTGAATTTTCTGTATTCATTTATTCTTTCTAATAGTTTCCTGGAGGAATATCTGGACTTTTTTATATAAAGGATCATGTCATCTGCAAATAGTTACAATTTGGCCTCTTCTTTCCCAATTTAGATGTCTTTTATTCCTTTCCCTTTCCTGATTGCTGTGGCTAGAACTTCCAATACTATATTAAATAGCAGTGGTGACAGAGGACATCCCTGTCTTTTCCTGATTTTAGGGGAATAGACTTCAGCTTTTCCCCATTCTGTATGATGTTAACCAAGGATTTGTCATATATGACCTTTATTATGTTGAGATAATTTGCTTCTATACTTATTTTATTGAGTGTTTTGATCATAAATGGATGTTGTATCTTGTCAAAAGCTTTTTCTGCATCAATTAATATGACATATGGTGTATCACGTTGATTGATTTTTGTATGTTGAACCATCCTTGTGCCCCCGGGATGAATCCCACTTGATCATGATGTATAATCTTTTTGATGTATTGCTGTATTCTATTTGTTAATATTTTGTTTAGGATGTTTGCATCTGTGTTCATCAGAGATATTGGTCCATAGTTTTCTTTTTGTGTGTTGTCTTTATCAGGCTTTGGTATTAAGGTAGTGTTGGCCTCATAGAATGAGTTAGGAAGTATTGCTTCCTCTTCAACTTTTTGGAAGAGTCTGAGGAGGATAGATGTTAAGTCTTCTTTGAATGCTTGGTAGTACTCGTTAGTGAGACCATCTGGTCCAGGGTTTTTGCCTTTAGGGATATTATGGTTAGTCATTTCAAACTCTTTGCTATTGACTGGTCTGTTTAGATTATCCATTTCCTGGTTCAGTCCAGGTAGGCTATAAGTTTCTAGAAACTTGTCCATTTCTTCTAGGTTGTTAAATTTAGTGGCATAATGTCCTTCATAATATTTTCCTGTAATCCTTTGTATTTCTGTGGTATCAGTGGTAATTTCTCCCTTTTCAGTTTTCATTTTGGATATTGTATTTTTCCTCTTGCCCTTTGATTAGTCTAGTTAGGGTTTTGTCAGTTTTGTTGACTTTCTCAACGAACCAGCTCTTTGTAATATTAATTTTTTCTTTTGTCTTTCTGTTCTCTAATTGGTTTACCTCTGCTTTAATTTTTATTATTTCTTTCCTTCTGCTGACTCTGGGTTTAGTCTGCTTTTCTTTTTCTAGTTCTTTAAGATGGGATGCTAAGGTGTTTACTTGTGATTTTTCTTGTTTCTTACGATAGGCCTGTACTGATCTAAATTTCCCTCTTATTACCAGTTTTGCTGTGTCCCAATAATTCTGATATGTTGTATTTTCATTGTCATAAATTTATATATATTTTTTAATCTCTTATTTTGTTTGTTCTTTTATCCATTCATTTTTTAGTAAAATGTTGTTTAATCTCCATGTATATGTGTTTTATTTCTGCTTTCCTTTTACAGTTGATTTCTAATTTCAAAGCTTTGTGGTCTGAGAATACATTTGGTATGATTTCAATCTTTTTGAATTTCATGATGGTACTTTTGTCCCAGCTTGTGGTCTATACTTGAGAATGTTCCATGTGCACTAAAAAAGAATATATAGTCTTTTTGCTGAATGAAGTGTCCTGTAAATGTCAATTATGTCCAATTGCTGTAATGTGTAGTTTAGAGCTGATATTTCCTTATTTATTTTCTGTTTTGATGATCTGTCCATGGATGTTAGCGGGGTGTTTAAGTCTCCCACAATGATTGTGCTTTTGTCAGTTTCTTCTTTCAGATCTGTTAATAGTTGCTTTGTACATTTTGGTGCTTCCTGGTTGGAAGCATATATATTAATTAGTGTCAAATCTTCTTGTTGTTGCATTATGTGTTTTATCATTATATAATGTCCTTATTTGTCTCTTACTATCTTTTTTAAACTGAAGTTCATTTCATCAGATATCAGTATGGCAACTCCTGCTTTTCTCTGGTTACCATTTGCTTGGGTTATTGTTTTCCTTCCTTTCACTCTGAGTCTGTTTTTTTCCCTGTGGCTGAGGTATGTCTCTTGGAGACAACATATGGATGGGTTTTGTTTTTTAATCCAGTCCACTACTCTGTGTCTTTTTATTGGTGAGTTCAGTCCATTAACATTTAGAGTAATGATCAATATGTGAGGATTTTCTGAGTGTGTCTATGTAATATGATTATAATAAATAAAGAGAGTTTTTATCAAGATCTCTTTAGTCTTCATCTTGTGAAAATTGTTTCATGCCATTAAACATTTTTTAAAACATAACACTTTACAACAACATACTATTTCCATAATATGCACCAAACATGATTTATTTTTAAAATATCTATTACTTATAAATGCATTTTAATTGAGCTTAATGCAACTATCAACACAGTTTTCCTTTACTGGCAAATGCAACTCTGTCCCTAGTACTTATAGTCTTTTTTTTTTTCAGGAAAATAAAGAGTCCTGATATGCTAGGAAGGTGACAAGCAATATATTCGTAAGTATAGCATATTAAAATAATTGTAAATGTAAAGACTTTCAGTAGGAAATGCTCACTTACATTTTATCACACTTCCCATAATTCTCTAGCATTATATTTTTGTTAGCTTACCTTTCCTGCCTTGCCCCAAAAACATTTGTTTCTGGCCTCTAATAAATCTATCAAATTGGTTGAACTTGTAGTTATTTCAATAAAGTTCTCATTCACTAGTCTGTTAAATGTTTAATGATAGGGGTCACAGCTATATTCATTTTTGTATGTTATTTAATGCCTTTAACAAGGACTGAATTCCAGAAGTAATAGAAAAGGGCAGGATGTTTGTCATTAGCCCAGAGAGACAGCTAGTTATTAATGAGCATTTTGTCTAACTTGGGGCAACAGACCTTCTTAAACCACGTTGTGATGTTTTTGCTTGCATTCCACTGAGCTAAGTTAATCAGAAAACAGAGATTCACTGCACTCCTACAATATATTTTGAGTTTAGTGATATGGAGAACTTTAAAAAAAAACAAAGAAGATCACAATGTTGCCAATGATAAAGGTTCAAGTGTTTAGAGATAAAGAGTGCTTTCTTGTTCTATCTCTATTCAGGCCAGGTAGGTAACCATTAAATAAATTTAGGTACTAAACTGAACCTTATCAAGAGTGAAGTAAAACTTCTAACCTTTTTTCTGAAGGATATAAACCTTCTCCCATTTTATAGTTATTTTTTAGCCACTATGTATACAAAACAAAATGTAGCCCTAAAACTAAGAACAATAATCATCTATTGACAACTTTTGAAATAGTACTGGTGGGGAAGACAGGGATGCAGTCATTATACAAATATTCCTGAGCCCATACTTTTTTGTATAAACTGCCAGTGAAGACAGCTGTACTCACAACTGGTGGGAAAACACACTAATGACCAAGTTTTACTTCAGGCATTGTAAATACTGTCACACTAACTTACTTTCTAGGTCTCCATAATATAAAAATATTCTTTGGATATCCAGAAACCCCATTTAACTATAGAATTCTTTCATAACCTGTATTACTAAATTAATACTTTTTCCCACCCTAGGGTCTTTGTAAGCTAATAAAACTATGCATATGGAGAAGCACTATCAAATGTAGAACTCAGTAGAAGTGAGATTTAACTCTTTATGTGTATCACTCTTATTTCCCTACCTAAATGTGACCTTCACAAAAATGACAGCCCTATATTATTTTTCTGGTGTTTTGTCGATCACTAAACCCAAGACAGGTTATGCAATAGGGATACAGTGAATTCATACTGACTAAAAAATTTAGCTCAGTAGAAATTACTTTAGAGAGGTCTGTGGCCCCAAGTCAGACAAAATGTCAATTTGTAACTAGCTGTGTCTTTAGGCTTGTGAAAACCATTAGGACCTTTTATCATTCTTGAAATTTGATCTTTGTTAGAGGCATTAAGTAAAGTGATGAATCTCAGTGCAATTTTAATTATTTCTTTTGGAAATTTAATTGTTCTGCTACTCTTAGCCCTATTTTTAAAGACCCAAGCATTATCAGATGAGTGCATGTCTGCATGATAAAAGACAATGTCTCTGACTGCTGTCTTACTGAAAGGAAAATTAAAGTAGGTATTTAATCCTTAAACTCTTCTTCTGTCTACTCTAACTCATCCATGAAGAAAGGCAAATCAGAGCTTAGAGAAGCCAAGCTATAGTGCATCTAATCACTGATGGGAAACAAGTCTCTGACAGTTCATCAAAATTAGATGTCCAAAAGGTGTGGTTCTGAAGAGACCAGCTGGAGGTACAGCTGATATTAACACCTCCCTAAAGAGTACCATGTTATAGCTCTGCAATCCAGATGAATATGTGCAATTCATATACCATGAGGTGTGGAAAACTTTAGTAATTAACTTGGAAATAGCGAAGAAAAGACAACCTTTAAAAAGGCCAGATCTGAGATGATGTACAAGAAAATTCCTGAATATGATTTTCAAAACTATTGGTAAATTTTGAGGATTTTTTTGAGAAAATTTCAACAGGTTATTGAATCCCAAAACACTCTAACACTACTTACTACAATCTCTAAGATTGCAATACTTGAGAGACTTTCCTTCGGTCTTTGTGAAACCACAAATCAAGGCCAGCTAGATGGAATCTAGACTTTACTTGCATTTTACTTTTACTTGACCAATGTTTTTAAGCAAATATATTTAATGCTATTTGGTAAAATATTAATTCTCCAGGTTTCTACACTACTGTTCTTGTCTCATAATTTAGCACTCTTGGCCCCTAAAGAAAATATATCAGTCCAATGATCTCCAATCTTGAGAAATTAGGTCTCAGCATAGCCTCCTAATGCAATGCTAGTACATTGGAAGTCTGTGTTCATTTAACTATTATACTTTTCAGGAATGCTGCATTTTGAAAGCAATATGAAGTAAAAATATTGGAGGAGTAAGAAGTAGTATCTACACATAGAGAATATAGTTAACATGAGAGAAAGAAAAAGGGAGAAATATAATGTATCTTTGTAAAGACACATTTCTACTTGGCATATTTGACTATGTTTTTTTACCTAATGGAGAGTTCAGGGTAAGTGGAAGCCAGGGATCTAGTTATAAGCTTTCCCATCTCTTGTATTAAAAAATGTCAGCCTCCTACTTATAGAACCTAGAAAAGTGGTTTTAGATTACTTGACCGCATTGAATTACTTGTCCTCGAGTGCTCTGGATTCTGAAAATAATGAGACTAGTATTGACCAACATTACTAAAGGACTTCTGCATAACCCAGATGAATAGGTTGAATATTCTGTCTCAAAATCTATGAGTGAAAAATCTCAACTTTTATGAGGGTAATAAGATTTTAGTGGATAATTTCCTGCCTGCTATAGCAGCCACTCTATGTACCAGGTAGTTTTACTCTCATAAGAGACATGACAGACTTGAAGAAACTTCAGAAAACCTGATGCACAATCTAATCAACAAAGGTATATATAGGGGCCTTTATATGAATAGAGACAATTCCCAACAAATTGAAAAATAAGTACATCACTGGTTCTCACGTTGTCCTTTTTATTTTTCCTTTTTGTTGAAGAAAACTTGATATCTAATATTATATAAGCTTCAGGTGTACAAAATTGTAATTCAACATCTGTATGCACTACATAGTGATCACCATCAAAAGTCTAGTTATAATTTTTCACCATACAGTTGACCACTTTTTCCCATTTTGCTCTCCACCAACCCATCTCCCCCTGGTAAACACCAATTTGTTCTCTGTATTTATGGGTTTGTTTTAGTTTTCTTTTGTTTTGTTTTTGCTTTTAGATTCTACATACAAATAAGATAATACAGTGTTTTTTCTGACTTATTTCACTTATTGTAATTCTCTCAAGCTCTGTCCATGTTGTCACAAATAGCAATATTTCATATTTATTTTATGATTGAGTAGTATTTCATTGTGTATATACCATACATTTTTATACAGACACCTGTTGATAGACAACTAGTTTGCTACCATATATTAGTTATGATGAATAATGCTGCTATAAACATAAAAGTGCATATATATTTTTAAATTAGTATTTTGGTATTTTACAGATATATACACATAGTTGAAGTTTTTGAGGAATCTCTATACTGTTTTTCATTGTGGCTGCACCAATTTACATTTCCACAAAAAGTGTAATAATATTCCTATTTTCTATTTCCCTCCAACACTTGTTGTTTTTCCTTTTTGATAATAGTCATTCTAACATATGTGATGTGATATTTCAGTATGCTTGCAATTTGCATTTTTAAATATTTAATGATGTTAAAATATTTTTTGCGTATTGGTTGATCATCTGCATATTTCTTTCTAAAACTATTTATTCAGATCCTCTGTCCATCTTTAAATTGGATTTTCTGTGTCTTTGCTGTTATTGGATTGTATGAGTTCTTACATATTTTTAAATATTAACCTTATTTTGAGTATATTAACAAATATATTTTCCTATTCAGTAGGTTGCCTTTTTGTTTTAATAACTATTTATTTTCCTATGCAAAATCTTTTCAGTTTGATGTAGTTATATTTGATTGTTTTTGTTATGTTTTCCTTGCATTTGGAGTACAATGAACAAAAATGTAGTTGAGACTGATGTCAATAAGCTTACTGCTTATGTTTTCCTACAGGAAATGCATGATTTCAGTCCTACATTCCTCTTTTTAATACATATTGAGTTAATTTTGTTGTATAAGACAGTGGTGAAATTTTACTCTTTTTTTAATTGTTACATTTCTTGGGGTGACATTGGGTAGTAAAAATTACATAGTTTCCAGGTGTACAATTCTACAATACATCATCTATACGTTGGATTGTGTGTTCACTACCAAGTGTCAGTTCTCCATACATTACTGTATCTTTGATATCCCCTCCTTTTCCCCCCACTTTTCTTTCCCTTAAACTCTCAGGTAATCACTAAACTATTGACTGTGTCCATGAAGTTTTTGTTACTTTGTTACTATTACTTATATAGTTTCATTCTTTTACATGTGCCTGTCCAGTTTTTCCAACACCATTTATTGAAAAGACTGTCCTTTCACAAATTTTTGCTAACATTTTATAATTGATTTATAGTTTCATACTATTGTGGTCAGAGAAAATGCTTGCTATCATTTCAAATTCTTGAATTTATTAAAGCTTCTTTTGTGGCCTAATGTGATTTATTCTGGAAAATATTATCTGATCCCTTGAGAACAATGTATATCCTGCAAATTTTGGATGGAACATACTGCATATGTCTAATAATTATATCTGCCATAATTTGTCATTTAAGATTGATGTTTCTTTATTGATTTATTAATACTTTCTGGATCATCTATCTATTAATGTAAGTGGGTTGGTAAGTCTCCTGTTTTATTGTATGAGGTCTGCAATTAAGTTCACAAACTCATCCTAGAAAAAGTACTACATACCTCATTGTTGAATATGACTACTGTGACATTTGAAGTACCCTCTTTTGGGAAGATATGCACTGATGCCAGTGCCTGATCCACCCTTCAAAGCAATTATGGTACTCTTTCTACAATAGCCAACAAAGTTGTCATTGTATTACCCTTGATGTCTTGAATATGATCAAAATGTCTTTTTTTTAATGTTTCCTTTATTTTCAGTTAAAAAAAATTAGGGGCCAGATCAGGTGAGTAGAAAGGGTGTCCCAATACAGTTATTTGTTCATTGGCTAAAAACTCTCTCACAGAGAGTGCCATTTGAGCTGGTGCATTGCCATTATGCAAGAGCCATGTGTTGTTGATGAAAAGTTCAGGTCATTTTTGTTTAACTTTGCCATGCAGCTTTTTCACCACTTCCAAATAGTAAACTCAGTTGACTGTCTAGTTGGTACAAATTCACAATAAACAATCCCTTAGATATCAAAAACGGTTGGCAACATCATTTTAACTCTTGATTTGGCCTGAAAAAGCTTTTTTGGTCAATGAGAATTGGTTGACATCTATTGTGCACTTTGACACTTTGTTTCAGGGTCATAGTGGTACACTCATATTTCATCACCTGTTATAACATGGCCCAAAACATTGTTTTGCTTCTCCTAAAGGTCTTGGCAAATTTCAATTCTACTTTGCTGTTGTTCATTAATGAGGTTCTTCAGGACCATTTTTACACACAACTTTTTCATGCCAAGATTTTTTTAACTCTTTTTCTATCAATGTTTACTTGGTTTGCTATGCTTCTTACAATCAGCTGACAATTTTGACATACAATTCAACTAACTTTGGCAACATTTTTGTCAGCTCTGTTTGTTACTGGTGGCTCTGATTTCTCTCTATCAGGGACACTTTCTCTATTCTCAGAAAAATGTTTAGTCCATTTGTACATTGCCATTTTCTTCTTGACATTATCCCCATAAACTAACATGACCCTGATTTCACATCAACTCTTGCCAAGTTTAACAAGAAATTTAATGTTTTTTCATTGCTCCAATTCAAAATCCAACATTCTCATGATGGCACACAAAAACATGCAATAACAATAATGAACATTACTCAGCAAGACACTGCCACAGGTAGACACGAACACAGCTGTGAGACACAGATATACCAAGATTATGAAAGTTTATCATGTTGTTGATACAGTGCTGCCAACCTAAGTGCATGGCGGCAAGTTAGTGAACCTAATTGTCACACCTCATATTCTTGTCAATTTCTCCCTTCCAGTCCATTCATATTTACTATATATATTTGTGGGGTATTTTTATGTCAGGTACATATAAATTTATAAATGTTAGATATTCTGGCTGAATTTATTATTATGTAATATCTTTCATTTAGTTATATATGAGTATAGTTTCACCACTTTTCTATTTGTTACCATGTACACAGACTATTTTTTCTATCCCTTTATTTGTAGTCTCTGTGTGTCCTTACTTCTAGAGTGAGTCTCTTGTAGACAGCATACGGCTAGGTCTAATTATTTTTTTAATACATTCAACTACTCTATATCTTTGACTAGAGAATTTAGTCTATTTTCATTTAAAGTTATCATTAATAGGTATGTACTGATTGCAATTTTTAAAATTATTTCCCGCCATGACCTGCATGGGTGAACAGGGGAGCCTGAGGGGAGGTGACAGGGAATGAAGAAAAACACACAGACACAAACACAGACACAGACATGATAGAAAGCAAAGCTTGGACCAGGTGGTTCTTGAGCTCTGATGGAGACACAGAGACCCAGTCTGACAGCTGTATGTTTATTTTATAGGGTAAGTTATCAGGGAAAGTCAGAAAGGGCAGGAACAGAGAAATTTGTGCCATATCCCCGGCCCAGGCCTTTACAGTGTCAGTGAACAAAAGGTCTGCAGTTTGCCGGTGTCCTTGTAGCCAATCTTGCTGCACCAAATGGTCTTCTGCTTTCCTTGAGAGAGTGAGCCAAGGGTCATGCTCTTGGTTACTTCTGGAGGCCAAGCAGCCTTGCAATGCTTGTGCTTATTGGAATCTTAAACGTGCAAGCTGCCTTGCTAAAGCCTGCTGTTTCACCTTGCCATGGCCTTCGGCTCACATGCTTCCTACAGTTTCTTTGTAATTTTTGTAGTTTTCCTCTTTACTGTCTTTTTTTCTTTCTTACTTCGCATTTGATGGCTTTTTTAGTGTTATGTTTAGATTTATTTTTCATTATCTTTCATGTACTAACTGTAAGTTTTTGTTTTGTGGTTACCATGAGGTTCTTAGGTATATAATGGTCTGTTTTTGAGTTGATAGAAACTCAGATTTGAACACATTCCAAACATTTACATTTTTATTCACCCTCCATTTTTTATTTTTGATGTCACATGTTCCATCAAAAATCAGTTATTCTGTAACTAATCCTTGTAGTTTTAATTATTTTTACTTTTTACATCTTTTAACTTGTATACTTGCTACATAAATTATTGATCTATTACCTTTACTATGCATTTACATTTTTCAGTGAGATTTTTACTTTTGTATGCTTTCTTGTTATGAATTGATGCCATTTCTTTTTAGCTCAAAGTACCTTTCACAATTTTTGTAGGGCCAGTTTAGTAGTTATGAACCTCTTTAATTTCGCTTATCTGAAAAACTCTTCATGTCTCCTTAAATTCTGGATGATAATGTTTCTGTGTAGAGAATTCTCACTTGCAAGCTTTTTGTTTGTTGGTTTGTTTAGCACTTAGAATATGTCATGCTGAAAGTTTGAAAATTTCAGCTGAAAATCTGCTGATTGCCATATGTGGTTTCCCTTATATATATCAAGTTGATTTTGCTATTGCTATTTTTAAGGTTTTCTCTTTATATTTAAATTTTACATTATTAATTTTAATGTGTCTTGATATGGATAGCTTTTGGTTCATATTCTTTGAAACTTTCTAGGATTTCTGGACATGGGTATCTATTTCTTTTCACAGGTTAGGGCAGTTTTCAGCCATTGTTTCTTCAAATAAGATTTTTGGCCCTTTCTCTCTTCTGAAACTTGTTCCCATAATGCAAATATTATTTTTGTGGATGTTTCAAAGGTTCCTTAGTGTATCTTTACTTTTAAAGTTATTATTCTTTTTTCATCTCTAAATAAGTCTCATTGCTTTTTCTTACATCCAGTATGCTGTTGAACAAATGTAGCATAATATTTACTTACATTATTCTATTCTTCAGCTCTATAACTTATGGTTGAAACTTGTTTGTAGTTGCTATCTCTTTGTTAAAGATTTTACTGTGTTCATTCATTCTTGTCTTTACTTTGGTGGACATTATTTTTACCATTACTTTGAATTTTATCTTAGGTATATTGTTTATCTTTGTGTCATTAATGTGTTTTTTCTTAGTTTGTTCTTTTACTTTCATTTTGATAATATTATTATGTTTTCTCCTTTTCTCTGACTCTCTGTATTTGCTTCTGTGCATTAGGCAAATCATCTATCTTTCCAAGTCCTAAAGTAGCTTTCTTGTGCTGTATATATTATGTGGGACCAAGAAGTGCAATCCTAGCCACTAATGCTAGGTGTTCAAAGGGTATTTCA
Source organism: Lyroderma lyra (assembly GCA_004026885.1). Taxonomy (NCBI): domain Eukaryota; kingdom Metazoa; phylum Chordata; class Mammalia; order Chiroptera; family Megadermatidae; genus Lyroderma; species Lyroderma lyra. Next base: position 929 of record PVJL010014033.1, on the reverse strand, counting down.
TGTTTGAACTCTGTGTGCCCACAAGCTATTGCAGGGCTACAATGTCTTGGCCACCATGAAAAGTGCTGAGATGGACACTGGGGTACGTAAGTCTTTTTAGACTAAAGTCTTTAAATTTTGGTGGTAAATACCCACAAGGGGGATCATATAGTGACTCCATCCACAGTTTTCTGAGGAACCTCTACACTCTCCTCCACAGCAGTTTTACCAATTTACATTTTCATAAACAGCGTGCAAGAGTGCCTTTTTCTCCACAACCTCTCTCACAGTTGTTATTCCTTGTCTTGTTGATAATAGCCATTCTACAGGTATAAGGTGGTATCTCCTTGTGGTTTTGATTTACATTTTCTTAATACGTAATGAGGTTGAGCATTTTTTCAGATGTCTGTTGGCCATTTGTGTATCTTCATGGGAGAAGTGTCCATTCAGTTCTTCTGCCCAGTTTTTAATTGTTTTTGTTGTTGTTGACTCATATTCATTCTTTATATGTTTTAGATATTAGACTCTTATCAGATTTTGTTTGTTTGTTTGTTTGTTTTAATTTTTTAATGTTTTATTTTTATTTATTTTTTTTAAATTCATTTTTATTGTTAGACTTATTGGGGTGACATCTGTTAGCAAGGATAACATAGGTTTCATGCATAAAATTCTACAGTGCATTGTCAACTTGATGTATAATAAGTTCACCACCTAATGTGACTTCTCTTTCCATCACCTTATATTTAGCTTTCCCCCTCCTCTCCCACCCCCTCCCCTTTCTCCCCTCCCTAACCCACTTGTCCCCAAATAAACATTAAACTATCGATTGTGTCCATGGGTTATTTGTTTGTTCATTTCTTTTTTTCTTTGCTTTCAGTTTTATATTCCGCATATGAGTGAAATCATGCAGTTCTTTGTTTTTTCTGTCTGGCTTATTTCACTTAGCATGA
>PVJL010014032.1:6163-29802 GCA_004026885.1 Lyroderma lyra | reverse complement strand
CCCTTCCTAGTGTTGGGCTGGCCAGTGCCGAACCTGAGGTCCGGGGCCGCTTGGCGGCAGTAGGCGCGTGGAGGCTGCGCTTTCACTGCCACGATGAGGCTGCGGAAAGCCTGCCTGCTCGTCTTGCTCCTGGCGCTGACGCAGCTACTGGCCGTGGCTTGTGACGAAGGTGAGCGCCCGGGCAGCGAGCGGGGCCTGCGGGCTGGAACGTTGAGCTCCTGCAGAACTGGCGCCCGTCGCCAACTTGCTGGAATTTAAGGGGCGGTAGTGGGTGGGCAGTATCGCTTAGATCTTGAGAGAGCTGTGCGGTGAAGGGGCCGGGGCTGCGGGGCCTCTTAGCAACCCCCCTATACCAAGTCTTGGACGCGGAGAGGGTGCAAAGTGCCTTCTCTGCAATTGACTCTTTCGTCCTGATTCAGCTCAGATTTTCCTCAAGTCTAGGATCCCAGGAAGGAGAGTTTAAGAACTGGTTAAAATTTTCAGGCGAACACTCCCAGGAAGTGTGGAAGGGGGGGGCACTGTTTTCAAAACAGGATTTATAGGAGAGAGCATGAAGACCCAAGCGAGAGCTCTCCGGATCAGCCACGGCAGCAAGCATTTTACTTTGTACAAATGTGGTCTGTAGATTTGGAAATAAATAACTCAAGGGTTCTGGTTTGAGGGAGAAAGGAAAGCCTGGTTTGCTTCTTTTGGAAACCGGACATAACCATTCCTTCTATTTATTCAGCCCTTACTACGTACTTGCTAGGCACTGCGCTGAGTTCAGGAGGAAAGGATAAGAAATGTGGCCTCTGCCCATAAAGCGCCCACTCTAGTGGGAACATTAGATCGATACTAGTCATCAGTCCTGCATTTTGCTTTGAAATCAGCTAGGTGAGGACAAATGGCATTAAGAGAACTTTGAAATTGAGAAAGTACTAGGCAAGAAAAGAATGCTACCCCTAGAGAACAGAGCATCCTGTTGTGACGGACCTCAGCCTTCTTCCTCACTGGCCTTTCTCCCGATGGCTAGGCTTTTTTTTTTCCCCCTAGTGAGTTTGCTCCAATCTAAATAACCCCCCCTTTTCTAATGTTAGTGTGAACTTTACACTCTTTCAAACAGATTGAGTAACTTCTCTGGTGTTACTGATTCAAGAATTTTTACCGAAATAGAAAAAGAAGTAAAAGCCAGCGCCTAGTGAGAAAAACACCTGCAGAAAGGAACTAGCTAGCAGCATGGCCTAACAAGTGCGTCCTGGGACCTTTATCCAAATCACCTGGTACTTATTTAAATACAGAGTCCCAAAATACACTGAAGCGGAAGCTGGGGTAGACCCTGGGATCTACATTTTGAACACATTCTTCATGGGTTCATAGATAGAATAAACTTTGGAAGGCATGTTAAAATTTGAGGACCAGTGGGAATGAGAGGGTACTTTTGGAATGTAGCTAAAAAGCAAAATCGCTTGGACACCAAGGGCTACTAATAACCAGTGTGTTTATCATTTGGGTCACAGATCATTAATGCAGTGGAGGCCCCAAGAAGCAGTTGCCCTGGGGTGAGCCTGGGAAACTCTGGCGCTGTCATGGCCAAGGCAGGTCTCCCAGGGTATCCTCTGGGGTGGGGTGGGGCTCCTAGCCCTTAACTTGAGTTTTTCCCATCCTGTGGGCATCCGTGGCCCTTTACTTTCAATGCATATCACAGATAACTTGGCCTGTGGATTTATTGTGGGGCCTCACTTCCTCCACCCCAGATGTTCCAAGTCTGCAGAGTTTTTTGTTTTGTTTGTCTCACTTACATTCTGTATTCAAACAGTACAGTGGTGTCTGGGCCCCTTAAACACCCCCTAAGAATGTCATTACTAAATAGAGCTTGAGCCTCAGGTTGCAGGGCTTTCCATGTCTATTAGAAGTCACTTGTACTGTTCATGTTTTTCCAGCTAACATAGTGAAGGAAAATTTTTTTTGATGCTGGTTGTTACCTTTTATTTGGGATTGGTTTAGATTAAAGTAAGTGGAAATTCACTTGGGTATAGTGTTAAGGAACTGTTCAGCTGCCTCTGTGTTTTCATTCCTGAGAAGTCATTGTCAAACACTTCTACATAAAACTTTGGGCCTATTGAGAAGAAATTCTGATATGACAATATAGTATAGCAGTTGAGGGGTCAGGAGGTGCCACTAAGTATCTTTGTGATCCTTGGACAGGTGACTCAGGCTCTCTGTGCCTCAGCTTTTCATCTATAGAGTATGTATAATGTGTTTCTCAAGGAGTGAGAGAATGTGTTTAAGAGCTCAGCACAGTTCCTGGCATGTAATAAATATCAGTTATAATGATACTGTCCTGATAACAAATTTCTCTTTTCCTGTGTTTAATGTAAACTATTCAGTATTGCCCTCACGGTTGAGTGTATCCAGCTTCTCCGGTGGGGATGGGAAGAGTGACCAGCTGAAGAAGTAGATGAGGAGCTGCCAGCATCCAGGCTGGGCAGGGGTCCAGTTTGCCATCAGATATATTGGTGGGAGTGCATGGGGACTACAGTGACCTGGTTAGAAGAAGGGGGCCCCCATTTCAGGAGTGGCCTTACCATGTGGGCTCAGCAATGTAGAGATGATGTGAGAGGCTTCATTGACTTCACACTGAGGAAGATGGCATTCCTCCAGAAGGTGCTAGAAGGCTTTGGGTGTATTTCTATCCGATAACATCTAACTTTAAAAGTGAAGCCCAGTGAAGTGTAGTCTCCCCACTAAAATGTGGGGTGTTTTCTTTGCAGGGAAGTGTAGTTTCTAGTAGATAGGAATATAGGGCCATCATCTTCTCAAATTGTAGAGTAATCAGTCCTTTGATTATCTGCGAGTTGGGGAAGAATTATATTAAAAACAACAACAACATATATGAGTTCACTCTTAGGAACTCTGTCTCATGGTAACTCGTGGACACCCATTTAATCATGAGAGCCTCCTCACTAGTAGTACTCACAGACTACTTCAGGCTGAGCACAGGTAAGGAAGAGCAGATTACTAAGCCCCTTTTCTTCCCCTAGATGTTTCCTAGCTTGAAGAGCAGATTAGGATCCCCAGTGCTGTCTTTCTAGCCTTCCTCTAGTCTTCCATCTGCAGGTAAATCTGGCTGTACAGAGCAGAGCAGCCAGGCAGTACGAAGGCATACTCATGGCACACAAGCCCTGCCTAACTGCCCACAGCAGGTCAGTCGGCCAGCCTGCCTGAACTCCCGGGTCTGGCACACAGTTTGTGGTGCCTCCTAGTTCTGCCAGCTGGAGCAGAGACCCCCACATCAAGCCCCCGGGTTTGCAGCCCTCATGCAGGTTATTTTGGGTAGGACTTGCATGTGAGGTTGTCTTCCCCTGGACCTGGTGTTCCCCTTTTCACATCCAGGAAGCCTTGTTCTTGGTGCTGCCTGGTGAAAGTGCTGGGAGCCTGGGGTCTCTGCCAGCTTGTTCACCTCACAGAGTTTCTTCTGTGGAGGAGGGAGGGGGGAAGTGGGAATGTTGGAGAGCTATGACCCAGAGTGCAAGGGATCGAGGGGAGGAAACCAGGGCAGGGGAGGGAACTTATCCCCAAAAACATGAGTGTCTGCTTGTTTGTACTTCTCAAATAGATAGGTTTTCTTCCAAGGAGGAACTGACACACCTTAAGTTGGAAGGAGGACCATGTAAGTCAGGAAAAAGCAGTGGGCTATTTAAAGGGACATGGTTGAGGAAAGTGTGGCTTGGTGGGGTGTGGTGGGGATGGGTTTCTGGTTTGCTTTTTGCAATTCCTAGTTTGTAGATTGGTAGATTTTAATGATCATGAACAAAGCTGCCCACTCTACCCAGATCAGTTCCCTGGTTTGTCTGAGTAGCTGCAGAGCTAGCCCTGGGACCTGGGGTAGTTAGGGGAGGGGGATTAGGGGTGGGGCTAAGATTGGGCAAGTCCCAGGGTTTCCAGGATCCCAAGGGCAGGTTTTTAACACTCTGATCTTACCCTCAGCCCTAAACAAATAACTATTTGTCTTGGTTTATCTTCTGAGAAGCATCTCTAAACATGGATAATTGGCCCCTTGAAACATTCTGACTTTGGAGTTAATGAAATTCTTGTGCTTGCTGCACTTACTGATGTGACTATAGCTGGAAAACCTGATTAATAAGAACTCCCAGGATGCCATGTATCTGTAGTTTGACAAAAATTTCAGCTAGACCTTGATACTGTTGTACTCAGATCCTACATTCTAGGAACAGAAGTTTGCTTCCAGGCAGGATTAATGTTCATGAAAGTTAACTTTGCCCTTGACATCAGATATGAGGGAACCATAAAATGAGGTGTTCCTAAAATGCAAAGCATGGGATGTGCATAGAGGAGCCTTGCTACAGAGTTGAGACCTGGAAAGACTGCAGGGGAGGGTTGCTGAAGGACAGTGGGTCAGACCTCAGTGTAAAGCAAGAGAAGGGACTGATGTTGGGTTTTCTGTGCCCAGGAATGAGGCATGCAGAGCAGGTAGGAGGCTGTCTCTGGAGAGGGTGCCAGTCCAGCTGGGGCATTTGGACTTTAATTGTAGACCTCTGGTTTTTGGACATCTTTTAAATGAAGTCTTAAGTGGCCACCCAATATGCAAATTTCTAGCAGAATTTCTGGGGTGGTGGAGACCTGATATCATTACCTCTTCTGGTGGTGGCCCCCAAGGACTGACTACTCAGGACTCATGGCACATTTTGAAAATTTGGTGTTCTAGGAAAATTTTTAAGGAGGAAAGTCACCAGTTTCCTAACCAGTCTGGGTATTTTTCATTCAGATCCTAATAAAGAAGATGCCATTGAGGATGAAGATGAGGAGGAGGAAGATGAGGAAGAGGAAGATGACTTGGAAGTTAAGGAAGAAAATGGTGTGTTAGTCCTAACTGACGCAAACTTTGATAACTTTGTGACTGACAAAGACATGGTGCTGCTGGAGTTTTATGCTCCATGGTAAGGAGCCACATTCTTCTAGTTCCGTAAGAATGGACAAGAGGTTCCTCTGTGCTCACATGGTTGACCACTCACAGAGTCATCCAGACCCAGCAGAGTCAGGAACTCATTCCCTTGGTTCAGGAGCACCAGGAGCTGGGCAGTATGCCACTTTGCATCGAGCATCCAATGAGCCAGCCCTTACTGAGTAATAGTCCCCAGTGGTTTGAAGTATGAAATGTTCTCTGATAGCTATAGTTGGGGAAGGTGGTGGCATTTAACAAACTGTGATGATACAGAAACCTGCTTTGGTGACAGACACGTCCAACCTGTGTTGGCTTCTCAAGATTACCAACTTTCCTCCTGCCAGTAGTCAGGCTAGCTGCCCTGAGTATAGGCTTGGCTCGCACACACAGCCCCTGGAAAAGGCAGAGCCAGGCACCCCACTTCCTTTCCTGTCTTTTACCCTCACCACGTAATAGTTACAACTCTTGTATTCCCCCACCCCATCTCTCTTCTGCTTCTTGTTTTTGTATCTCATAATCCTTTCTTTCCTCTTTTACCCTCCCTCGTTTGAGACAGAATACTCAAGATATATGTCCACTACCTAATATTCAAGCACAGCGTAAGGTATTTTATGTAAAATACTTAAATAATCCTTTGAACAGGTCTGTGAGGTTTTATTCTATTTTATAGATCAGTGGTTCTCAAACCCTGAACACTTAAAATATGAGGACCCCAAATAGCTTTTATGTGGGTCGTGTTTATCAATATTTATCATGTTAGGAATTAAAACTGAGAAATTTTAAAAATACTCATTTTTAAATAATAAGTCATTATTTGTTAACATCAGAATGCTGACATCATTGTCAGTCTGTGTATTCTCTGGAAAACTCCACTGTATACTCCTGAGACAATGAGTGAAAAAGACAAAAACTGTCTTTATAAAGAGTTACACCTTATAGACCCCTTCAAAGGAGTTCCTAGACCAAACTTGGAGAAACTTACAAAGGAAACTGTGAGGTTCATAGATGTTAAAAGTAGCTTCCCAAAGCAGAGCTGGAATTCAAACCTAGTTCTGTTTGGCTTCCAGCCATGTGGCCTCCCTGGTGTGTCACATTGTGTCACACAGTGTTTCCTCCTCACTGTAGATGCTTCTAGTCTGATGGCCCTGTTTTTGTGTATGTTACTGGATTTAAGCCTCCACAGGTACAGTTAACCTACTTCTCTTCCCCAAAATCTTAATTTTTAGGTGTGGACATTGCAAGCAGTTTGCTCCAGAATATGAAAAAATTGCTGGTACCTTGAAGGAGAATGATCCTCCCATTCCTGTTGCTAAGATCGACGCAACCTCAGAGTCGGCTCTGGCCAGCAGGTTTGATGTGAGCGGCTACCCCACCATCAAGATCCTTAAGAAGGGGCAGGCTGTTGACTACGAGGGCTCCAGGACCCAGGAGGGTGAGCGTTACCTTAGCTGTTAGGGACGCCAGGACCAGGCCTCTCCCTCCAGGAAGAGGGGGTTTGGATAATAGAAGACAAGTTGAGGGGACTGGGAGTGCTCTTTGCTGGAATGTTTGAGGTGACTGAGATAAAAATAAACTTGCCCTTGAGCGGGAGGGGTATCTTCCCATTTCAGACTCTGAAACAAGGTTTGGAGCAGATTTGTTAAGAAACGACACAAGAGGCGGAGGTTCTTGGTTTCTAGATAGTGGTTCTTAATGTTCAGTTTGCATCAGAATCACCTGGGGGATGAGGAGGGACTTGTTAAGACAGATCCATAGAGGTCCCATCCCCAGATCTCCGAATCAGTAAGTTTCAGGTGAGGCTCAATAATTGCATTTCTTACGAATGCCAAAGCTACGGGGCCCAGAGCCCCACCTTGAGAACCATGGTGTGGGAGCCAGGCTGTGCATACTCACATTGGGCACAAACAAATTTTATTACATGAATGAGCAAATAAAAGTGTGATATCCTTTAGGAAGAGAATGTCTCTCTTAATCACTTACAGAAAGAAATTATGTTCTGTTTTCCATACCAGGTGTGACATAGTGGAACTAGCACTGGTTAGGGTTTGGGTCTTTATAGCCATGTAGTAGCCCTGTGTCCTGGACAATTGTCTTTATTTTGCTGGGCCTGGCTTCCCTGTCAAGGATGTGAGGTTACTTGGACTTGAATTCAAAGTTTGCTTCGAGTGGTGCAAGTCTATCCTGTGACCCTCTTAAGTACTTGAAGCTGTTGTGGGGTGCAAAAGGTACATGATCAAGCCCAGTAGTACTTATTTTCACATTGCATTTGCCTGTCTATTGACTTACCTTTTTTTGTGGTTCAGAATTCAAACAGATGGGAAATGGTTAGTCTTTCCACCCTTGCTCTTGGTTATCCAGCTCCCCTCCAGGAAGATGGCTAGTACAGCAAATTATTCCTGTGTCCTTCACAGATACTTTGTACACATCAAAGTAAATGTGTGTCTCTGTGTGTAATTTTTACAGTTTGCACATTTTAAACACCATCTGTACCTTCGTGTTTTGAATCTTAGCTATACTGGTATGTAAGGAACTTAATCTAAAAACAGGCTGACAGTAGCATACTTTACTATTGAAAAGTAAATATGATTGTATATTTGGAGGTCTGTGCTCAAAATTTTACTCCTGAGGATGTGGCCCAACTTGGAATGTTGAGAACAGTTTGCCAAGTGGGCTCCTTGGGCCTTTAGCCTCAGTGCTATTAAGGAAATGGGCCTCCCCGACATTAACTCACTCTGGACTTTAGATGTACACTGGGGCAGGCAACTTGTGCTGTGGGTGCTGTAGAGGGCTGCTGTGCACAGTTCAGTTTGTGCTGTCAGGAGTGGCTGTCAGACCTGGCTCCTTCATGGATTTCACCACAAAAAGAAAAGGAATTGTCAAGTTTACTACCACTGCTCCTAACAACCACTTGGAAAATGCTTTGTGAGACTAGATTATGTATCCCACTCCCATCACTGAATCCATCTCTGGGGACTGAGGCCACCAATGGGCCTTTTCCTAACAGGTAGCGCCAAACAACTTGAGCAGCGTGTGGGCTGCTGTGGCCTCTCCATTTTTCTTGATTTTTGCATTATGTTTCATGATGCTATAATAAGTAGATATTGCATGACTAAATACACACATATTTGTACATGTTAAGGGGGTACCCCAAAAACTATTGATAAGCATATGTGGTCAAAGCATTGGGAAATGACCTGTCAGGGTATGGAATGTCCTCCTTTAGGCTGATGTTGGCTTGTTGAGAAGTCTGCAGGTGGTGTGCAAGGCAGTGGACCTTTTGACGCTTGATTGTGGCCTCAAAATTGCGGAGCAGCACTGGCTGGAGATGTGATTGGATTTTAGGAAATCAAACATTTCCTGTTCTGCGGCCCCTACCAGTTCCTCTGTTTGCCCCTCCCCACCTGCCTCTGGAGTGAGGTGAAGTACCTGCTGCTCAAGTTTGTCTGTACTCAGTCTTGTTTGGTTTCTTTCAGAAATTATTGCCAAGGTCAAAGAGATCTCCCAGCCCAACTGGACACCCCCACCAGAAGTCACACTTGTGTTGACCAAAGATAACTTCGATGAAGTGGTAAACAGTGCAGACATCATCCTGGTGGAGTTTTATGCCCCATGGTAAGATGGTGTTGATCTTGTTTTTTAGATATTGATTAGGCCCGTCCTGTATTTGGTACCCTGCTGGCTGACCCCTGAGCATGAGGCAGAGATAGCCAAAAGTGGGTGGGTACAATGTCCCTACCTTGCACAAAGGGCAAAGTGAAACTGCTAAGTGTTCCGGAGAGGGATGGTCTCTTACAGTCTTTTCCTGGGAGTAGGATGAGGCTAAACATAGGCCTGGGATGTCAAGGAGAGGGAAGCCCATGTAAGAGGGCTGCTGGGTCCTCCAGCCTGGAGGACACGACTGAGCACCAGGCCTGTGTCTGCCGAGTCCTGAGTTCATCAGCACGTACTTGCCCTGCCCATGCCAGGGCCATGCTAGGGGAGTGTCCCTGTGAAAGCGCTCTGGCACTCTTGGCTTTGGAGACAGTGCAGGGTGATATCTTTTACCTCCTGTAGGAGTCATGGAAATGCTGTTTGTGGGAGTTCAGCCAGCTGTGATAGGAAAGAACAGAGGTGCCCTAATAGTGGGTGGAGGTGGCAGCTGGTGGCTTACTCTACCTATCCCAGATTTTGTTGTCCCAGACTCGCTGGGTCCTTCCTGAGGTGTTTGAACCATGGTTTTGTCTGTCTTCATCTCTGCTCATGGCTGTTTATTCCAGAGTGAATCTTGGAATATGACCCTTAGCCTTGCTTTACACTCATGCCAGAGCCTCAGTGTTCCCACAGCTTTCTTGCCATGTGTCCCATCCCCTCACCTCTCTTGGGCTCCTGTCTACTTCCTCCTTATTCATGTCACAGCTCAATTGTCATGTCCTGTATGAAGCCATCCTTGACTTGTTTTCCTACCTGAGCCAACTCTCCAGCCCAGAAAATTTCTCCTTAGTATGTTGTCTGTCTTGGCCTTTCCCACATCTTACTCCACTTCACAGTTACACTGCTGTCTGCATGCATATGTGTGTACACATATCCATGTTTCCCCAATGTGTGAATGCCAAGGGAGGAAGTGCTATCATGTTGGACTCCCTCATAGGCCTGACTCAGCACCCTCACCCAGGAAACATTTGGAGGTTGACTTGATCTAACTAAGTTGCTTGGAAACACAGGTTGGGTTTCTGCACCTGACTTAGCTGGGAGGCTGTGTACATGCTGGAACAGGTGACAAACTGGCTTCCTCTGGCAGGTGTGGACACTGTAAGAAACTGGCCCCTGAGTACGAGAAGGCTGCCAAGGAGCTGAGCAAGCGCTCTCCCCCCATACCCCTGGCTAAAGTCGACGCCACTGCGGAAACAGACCTGGCCAAAAGGTTCGATGTTTCTGGCTATCCCACCCTGAAGATCTTCCGCAAGGGAAAACCTTTTGATTACAACGGTCCACGGGACAAATACGGTATGGCCACTCCTACTGTGGCAGGGCAGGGAAGCTCCCTGGCCAGAATGGGCAGTGGGCAGTGTACCCTGCAGTCCCAGTCCCTCCTTAGGCATGTACTCTGCTTTCAGGGATTGTGGACTACATGATTGAACAGTCGGGGCCGCCCTCTAAGGAGATTCCAGCCCTGAAGCAGGTTCAGGAGTTCCTGAAGGATGGAGACGATGTTGTAGTCATTGGGGTCTTCAAGGTGGAGAGCGACCCAGCCTACCAGCTATACCAGGATGCTGGTGAGTAGGGGGGCCCTCTGGGCTGGACTGAATACCTGCTTGGGGAGTCTGCTGCTTTTGCATAAAACTCCTGGGCATCGATTTAGGGGTTGGCTTGATGGAAGAATTGCCATAACATGTGGAAACAGGCTTTCCTTTCCTATAGGTGAGGGGTTGGAGGTTAGTTTTCTGTTGCCTTACTTACACATGAAGAGTTAGGGAGTGGCCCAGTCAAGTTCATTCAAATTCATTGTCTATCTCCCTCGCCTTCTAGGAGCCCCTCCTCTGTGCTAGCCCTTCTGCAAGTGGGGCGGGTCTTCACCAGAAAGTGAGGGTTTCTGGGTCAGACCTGTGTTCAAGTCCTGGCTCTGCTAGTTATTAGCACTGTGACCACAGGCAGTGATTGATCAGCCCAGTGTTCTCATGTCCAACATGGTGATCTTTTGTACTTCCAAGGTTGTTAATAGTAATCAAATTAATGTAGATGAACTGCCTAGCAAAGTGCCTTGTATAACTGAGTAAGCACCCTTAGTGCTAGTCTTGCTAATCTGGAAAGTGAAATGAGTATGAACAAGTGGAAGTAATAGTGTTCTGTGGGGTTGGGGCTGTTGTCTAATGCAAATTAGACAGTAGCATTAAATTCTTTTAGTGCTTCCTCCATCTTTATTGATTACCCTATTATCTACTCCTTACTAATCAGAAAGAAACTTGCGAGGGAACCCCAGCCTACCCAGGTCCAGGGGCAGCAGTGGAGTCCCCAGACCCAAGTCTGGTGGCAAGTCTCACCCATCTGTGTGTATGCATGTCTCTGGGGATCTTGTTTAAATTTGGGCCTGATGCAGTAGGGCTGGGAGGGCTAGTCTGGGCACCACACTTTAAGTTGGACATGTGTGACTGACTTCATGTGGTTTGGTTGGGGTAGGCTGCAGGCAGGTATGAGAGTCACTGGACCTGTGTGCTGGCCATTCACTGTGGAGTGTATAGAAAGAGCCAGAGACAGCTCAGGGAGGCAGGGCATCTACAGAGAGACTGACTGGAGAAAGGGGTGTGTGAACCTGTGGAGTAGGTTACCAATTCTGTCTCTCTACCCATGGTCAACTGACAAACACCAGGGGTGGTACCTGGAGGCTTAGAACAGGGTGGGAGACTAGCCTCTGAGTGCCCTTTCCTGGGTTAACTCACATAATCTTCCAGTGGTCTGTGAGGGAGACTGTCCTATTTCTACAGAGGAGGGACTGAGGGTCATGGCGGTGAATAATGAGCAGGCCCAAAGTCACACAATCAACAGGTCACAAAGTTATAATTTGACTCTTAAGTCCATCTGATTCCAAAAGCCATAACTTCTCCAGGCTGCGCCGCGCCCCCCCCCCCGCCCCCCTTCCCAAAACCATGTGCTGTGCCATCTCAGCCATGTGTTTCCTAAAAGCCAGCCAGGAGGCCTGCCCTCTAGTGGTAAGGTAACACCACTGAGGCCTTACTCAGGTTTAAATCACAGACTCAGCTCAGGATGGGTCTGGGTACCTCAGTGAGGACAGTGAAGTGATTGAGGTGCATTCACCCCAGAATCAAGGACAGAAGTTTACAAACTGGCCCACAGGCTCAACCCGGTCCCTCCTGGTTTAGTACATTTTATTGAAATGCAGCCACACTCACTCGTTTAGACATTGTCTAGCTATTTTCACACTTCAGCTGAGCGTTGAGTGCTTGTGACAGTGTGTTCTGCAAATCCAAAGGACTGTCAGGTCCTTTCTGGCAAAAGTTCGCACTTTCAGTCCCATATTGAACTCAAGTTGGAAGGGGCAAGTCCCGTCTCAAAATGCAGGTAAAGCTGGCTGCCTGCTCGCCCCCAGCCCGACTCTGGCCATCGCTGCTGCTGCTGCGGGGAGGACGACCATGATCTAAAGGAACCAGAGCAGTTGAGAAAACTGTTGGTGGTATGAGCTTTGAAACTACAGGTGATAGTTTAAGAGAACAGTTTGAGAAATGGGGCACACTCACAGATTGTGTGGTAATGAGAGATGCCCCAAACAAAATGTTCCAGGGGTTCTGGTTTTGTGACTTACTCTTGTGTTGAAGAGGTGGATGCAGCAATGTGTGCTCAACCACACAAGGTTGATGAGCGTTAGTGGAACCAAAGAGAGCTGCTTCTGGAGAGGATTCTGTAAACCTGGTGCCCATCTAACATAACAGTGAAGAAAATTTTTGTTTGTGGTATTGAAGAAGATACAGAAGAATATAATTTGAGAGACTACTTCGAAAAATATGGCAAGATTGAAACCATAAAAGTTATGGAAGACAGGCAGAGGGAAAAAAAGAATTTGCTTTTGTAACTTTTGATGATCATGAAACAGTTGATAAAATTGTTCAGAAATACCACACTATTAACGCGCATAATTGTAAAGTGAAAAAAGCCCTTTCTAAACAAGAAATGTAGTCCACTAGATCACAAAGAGGTCATGGAGGTAGATCTGGCAACCTCATGGGTTGTGGAGGAAACTTTGGCTTTGGTGGAGACTTTGGTGGAAGAGGAAGCTGTGGTGGTGGAAGAGGCAGCAGAGGTAGTTATGGGGAAGATGATGGTGGATACAGTGGATTTGGAGATGATGGTGGCAACTATGGAGATGGTCCTGGTTATAGTAGTAGAGGAGGCTATGGTGATGGTGGAGGATGTGGAAACCAAGGTGGGGGATGTGGTGGTGGTGGAGGATATGATGATTACAATGAAGGCAGAAATTTTGGCGGTAACTATGGTATTGGTGGGAACTGTAATGATTTTGGAAATTATAGTGGACAATAACAATCAAATTACGGACTTAGGAAGGGAGGCAGTTTTGGTGGAAGAAGCTCGGGCAGTCCCTATGGTGGTGGTTATGGATCTGATGGTAGAAGTGGTGGATATGGTAGCAGAACGTTCTAAAAACTCAGCAGAAAAGGGCTACAGTTCTTAGCAGGAGGAAGAGTAAGGAGTTGTCAAGAAAGCTGCAGATTATTTCTAAGACAGTCGTCCCAAATGCATTAGAGGAACTGTAAAAAAAAAAAACAACAAAAAAACAGAAGGAATGATGATCCACAGTTAGAAAAGTTACTGCAGCTTAAACAGGAAAAACCCTTCTTATTCAGGACTGTCATAGCCACAGTTTGCAAAAAGTGCAGCTTTTGATTAATGCAATATAATGTCAATTCAGTGTGCATTCCAGAGGTGTTTTATCTACTGTAGCTTTTGTCTTTTTATTACATCAGGTGCCATTTAGATTGTGGTAGTGGAGCCAGGAATAAAAAATTAAGGTATTTTTTAACTTAAAAAAAAAAAAAAGTTTGCTAGACCCTGTTCTTGGATCCCCAGTATCCACAGACAGTGGGATTTTATCTTGGGAGTCTCACAAGTTTAAATGAAGCATAGGAGCAAAAGAACCACATTTAGGGTTTTTTGATCATATGCCCACAAATAAACCACTTGAGAAGGAGAGGTTAAATCCCTGGGAAGGGTGTGAAAACTCTGTGTACATACAGGTATGTGCAGTGCTCACTCTCACCTTGTGACGGACTTTGTCTGGGGCTAATGTCCTCAACATGAGAGATAGGTATTGACTGTAGGCATATTAGCTCAGAGTTTTTCTTTGAACATTCAGTTTGTTAAATTTTTTTACGCATTTCCAAGATACACATTTTAAGGTCTTGTACCTATAACCAAGTTTTAAAATCTGAACTCCCTTCCAGTGTTTGAGCTCAAAGTGTTGTCCATGCGGATCTCACGGTGGTCCTTATGCTGTTTTCCGCACATTTTTGTTGGCTGATGTGGATGATGAATTAAACACAGATCTTTTAAGCAACTTAATAAATTGCGTATTTATGGTTCTGTTAATTTTTCAGCTAACAACCTGAGAGAAGATTACAAATTCCACCACACTTTCAGCACTGAAATAGCAAAGTTCTTGAAAGTCTCCCCAGGAAAGTTGGTCATAATGCAGCCTGAGAAATTCCAGTCCAAATATGAGCCCAGGAGCAATGTAATGGACATCCAGGTGGGTGAGGGTGCTCAGGGCCTCAGTGGCCCCTCTGAAGTGCCAGCCCCTGGGCATGCAGTTGACATGATTATCCTGGTGGTGCCACCACTGGCATTTTGAATCTTGGCAGTTAAGCTCCACAGAAGGGTCTGGTAAAGGCACAGTTTCCCGGAAGGCTCAGGACGGGAGCACAGCCAGCAGGGAAGTTTGTGGTTGGGGTTTACAAGAGGGACTGGGGGAGCCCACACACATCTGACAGGTAATGGGGCCCTGGCTCTTGGCAAAGCTCCAACTGCTTTTGCCAGAAGAGTTGCTCCCATTCTTAATGCCTCCTACCACTGTCCTCCCTGAGGTGCCCACCCACCATGGGTCTGATCTGTGTCTGCGTTGCTCCTGGCCAGACGTGCTGCTCAGTGTGAGCTAAGCCTTCTTTGCTGGCAGGTGGGTCAGGCAGTGAGGGCTGCAGAGTGATGGCAGGCCTCTGCCCCTGCACGAAGCCTTGGAGTATGGCATGTGAATTAGCTTTTCCACTACCGTGCCTCACCCCCATCTTCCTAGGGGTGCACCACTCACCTCTACAAGGGCAAAGGGCATTTCCAGCTCAATGTTCTGAGTGCTTCATGGGCCCAGCATTTCAGTGAACAGATCTTCAGGTTTGGAAGAAACCTTAGTTCTTGAATCCAAATCTGCTTTTTCTTTCATGGAGAGACTGAGATACAGAGAGGTGAGTTGTCTCATCTGGGATCCCACAGCCTGTAGAAGGAACTGAGGAGAAAGCCCCCATGTCCTCTTTCCCAGGCCAGCGCTGCTCCCTCAGTGCCATGACCCTCATCGTTTGGGCTGAGGGCTCTTACGGAAGCTGGAGGAGGTAGAGGTGCACTGCAGGGGGCAGTCCTGTCCCTCTGATCTGTTTTTGTGAACTGGGAACACAGCGTGACCTTAGAGAGATGGCCCTGAGTCCTCACTCCCAGGCTCTTTCGTCCCCATCTCACATGTATCTGTCTATCTGCCACTACTCCGGCTGGAGCCCTTCTCTCCCTAGACATTATTGTGACTGCCCTGTGTCCTCTCCCAGTTTCTCTGCTTTTCATCCCCTGGTCCAAAGACGGGCTCTGATGAGCTTGGGGCAGTCAGGCACATTCCTGTGTGGTGTTTATGTTCCTAGGAAAGGAGTCTGTAGCTTTTGACAGATTCTTAAAGGGCATCCTTGATCCCTAAAAAGTCAAGATCCACATAGTCTAGTCTGTGTACACATATATGCCACCTTTGTTCCAAACATGTAAGTCTGCTTTGTAAAAATTTAGCATACAATAAATTGCTTTTTTTTTTTTTTTAAAGTAGATTTAGAAATCAGGATAAAGAAAAGATAAGAGCAGGATAGATAAGATGAAGACAGGTGTAAAATCAACACTAGTAGCACTGCTGTGAGACAACAAGTTGTCTGCTCACTTGCAGATGGAGAAGCTTGCTTGCTCTTAAGTTCAGGTCGAGGCCCGTGGATGGCATGTACTCAGCTCCTCCGGTCAGGTCACAGCTGCTTTACTCTTGAGTTTACCTTCTGAGTGACATTCAGTCCAGGGGTTGCCCTGACTAAAGATGCCCCAAAGACTCCTGCTGCCCTCCTTGCCTGCTTTTCCAGCACTTTCCTCCTACCGTCCTTGTGCCCTAGGACTAGACCTCCTTCCTGCTGCTTCCTCATACCTGGCAAGTTCTGCCTATCCTTCCATGCTGGTGCCACCTCCCTGACTGTCCCATCCAGGTGGGACTCAGACTCTGGGGGAAGTGTGCGTGGTTCATCCACCACTTCCAGCTTTGCAACCTTGAGCAAGCAGCTTCACCTTGCTGTGCCTCTTGTCTTCATCTGTAAAGTGAGATGGCAGTGCCTGTGCTCTGGGTGTTTGTGGGGCTGGTGTCTGGAGGGCCTGGCTCAAGTCCTTACTTTACTTAGCATGAGCCCTCAGGAGCTTCTGCATCCAGGGCACTCTGTGCATTCCCCAGGGCAGTCATCCCACCTTTACTGACAGTCTGAGCTCAGTGTCCCCAAACAACCGCCACAGCCCAACTGGTCATCACTGGTGCTGCATGAGTGTCATAGTTGGGTTCACCTCATACTGATCCATCTTACCTGGAAGCCACCTGTGTGCCAGACTAAGACAAGCCCCCTTCATAGCTCCATCTTGGGGTGGGGCAGATGGTCTCTGATTGAGCTGCTGCCCTAACTTCGCAGCTCTGTCTGGCTCCACACTCTTGCCCAAGTCCACACCATGCTTTGGTGTAGCAAGTAGCCATGGGTGTGGTTTCTCCAGTCAGAACGCAAAGCTCAACACAGCCACCCACCAGCTGTGTATTTGGGCCTGCCTTCACCTGTTCATGCTGTTCTGTTATCTGTGAAGGGTCCTGATAGGACTGTTGTGAGGATCAGATGGGGAGGATGGATCATTCCGCACAATTCGCCGGTGTTAACAGCTGTCTTCTGGCAGCCAGGTCTTCCTCTGGCAGCTCTGATGGGCATCACAGTGAGCGTAGGCCTTTTCCTCTGAAAGGACCCAGGTTGTCTGCAGTGGCCTGAGAATCTCACTTAGGATTCATGGGAGGAAAAGGGTTCCCAGAGACAATGATAGGATTACTGAGGTATGCTCGAGTGGGGGTTAGTTCAGAGCATCTCACCTTCAGATGGCTCCTCTCCCCATGCCAAGTCTCATCTTTACTCATTAACAATGACAGCAAAAGGTGGGAGGTTAGATAAGCCCTGTGTTTGTCAGGCTGCTCTTCACCAGTCTCCAATTTTTTGCAGGGCTCTATGGAGGGCTCAGCCATCAAGGACTTTGTGATGAAGCATACCTTACCCCTGGTCGGTCACCGCAAACCCTCCAATGATGCCAAGCGGTACACGCGGCGCCCTCTGGTGGTTGTCTACTACAGCGTGGACTTCAGCTTTGACTACAGAGCAGGTAAGGGACCCCAGGGCCAGGTGGTGGGGCTAGGAATACCACCTGGGCCCTTGCAGGTTGGTGGCTGGGTACATTTATGGCACAGGGTCATTTTCCTTCTGTGCTATATAGCTACCCTTTCGTTTTTAGGAGGAGGGGAGTTAGAGTCAAGTCCTGATCCCTGTTAGAGTTGAGGCAGCAGAGCCAGCATTAGTTCAGCCCCAGGCTCCAGGCAGGCAGGGACTTATGTCACCAGGGACTGGCCTGTCAGGCTCATTGAGTTTTTGACCAAGGTCCCCTGCCCACAGAGGTGGCTTTTCCAGAAATGCTCTTGTCTCCAATTGAAGCCTGAACCATATCAGAGAATCTGAGTGACAGAATCTTAAACTTCACCTCGGAGGCTCAGGTCATCACCCTTTGTCCCATTTCAGCCACTCAGTTTTGGCGGAGCAAAGTGCTGGAGGTGGCCAAGGACTTCCCTGAGTACACCTTTGCTGTGGCTGACGAGGACGACTTTGCCACGGAAGTGAAGGACCTGGGCCTCAGTGAGAGCGGGGAGGATGTCAATGCTGCCATCCTAGATGAGAGTGGGCGGAAGTTCGCCATGGAGCCGGACGAGTTTGACTCCGATACCCTTCGCGAGTTCGTGACAGCTTTCAAAAAAGGTGGGTGGGCCGTGTGTGGCCAGGCCTCCCCTGGCGCCTCCTCCCGCGTCCTCTGCACGAGCCTGTGGGGGCACTTGGTACCTCTTTATTTCTGTCATTTGTTCTGATCCTGACCCTGAGTTTTCTCTTGGGGTCCTCAGGGAGAATGGAGACAGAGTCCCCCTCATTTCCCTTTGTTCCCCCTAATAGGAAAAAAGGCGTCTTTTTCCTAAGGCGTCTAAAGGAAATTCCAAGAAGACTTGTTTTAAAAATACTTAAAATAGGCTTTTGGATTTAGAAATACGTTGTTTGTGTGCAGAAATGGACTCTTGCGGCATCACACAGCATGCCTTTATCCCTCTGGTTAAACACACGACAGATCTTGTTCCCTGTTGGCCAGTCTGCTTGGTGTAGCTCCCCACGTGGCTTCGCAGCCCTGGGCACCAGCTCTCCGTGGAACCCTAGGCAGCCTCACTGGACAGGACCTAGTGGCCCAGTAGGCCTAGGGTAGGCCCACCTGCATCCTGTGTGGCCTTAGGATTTGAAGAAACCAGGGAACTAAGGGGTGGGCCTTTGGAGACGGCCCCAGCCTGCCTGGTCCAGGCAGAGCTTCCAGGGCCCAGGGTTCATCACTCACATATCTCCCCTGCTTGCTTTCCTTGGTAGGAAAACTGAAGCCAGTCATCAAATCCCAGCCGGTGCCCAAGAACAACAAGGGGCCGGTCAAGGTTGTGGTGGGGAAGACCTTCAACTCCATCGTGATGGACCCTAAGAAGGATGTCCTCATAGAGTTCTATGCACCCTGGTGTGGGCACTGCAAGCAGCTGGAGCCTGTGTACACTGCCCTGGGCAAGAAGTACAAGAGCCACAAGGACCTGGTCATCGCCAAGATGGATGCCACCGCCAATGATGTCACCAGTGACCGCTACAAAGTCGAAGGGTTCCCCACCATCTACTTCGCTCCCAGTGGTGACAAACAGAACCCAATTAAATTTGAGGATGGAAACAGAGATCTGGAGCATTTGAGCAAGTTTATAGAAGAACACACCACAAAGCTGAGCAGGACCAGGGAGGACCTTTGAAGCTCTAAAGTCTGTGGAGGGCAGGAGAGACCAGCCACACCAGTGGCCAGCGACCGGAGCCTGAGTGCCACCGCCCACGGGCCAGCATGAGGGCAGTGTCTCAAGTTTTTGTTTGTTTTTTAATTTTTTTATACTCTGGAATTTCACCTCATGCTCTGAATACTGAATAGATATGAATGACTCAGTAGTTTAGCCCAGATTTTTACAGAGAGGTTATATCTATTTTTATCATTATTTGGGGTTTTTGATTTTATTTTTAACTTTCCACTTTCTTTATTTCTTCAAAGCAGATAAGTTGAAACTCTTCCGAGTGTTCTCTTTTTCTGTTTTTTAATTTAAATTTTTAAAAAACCTCAGCTAAATCATGTTAATTTTTGCCCCTATATTTTGTCATTGTTGAGGAATTATTAGTTGGAAAAGATTTAACTGTTGCGTGCTTTAGTTTTTGTTTCCTCCTGTCATGGCACAAAGAATCATCACCAAGCACCCTGCCAAGGGCGACATTTCCGCCAACCTCTGAGTGCTGCCCAGTCCAGAGAAAAGCAGCCTCTCTGTAGGACTGGGCGTCACTGTGCCTTCTCCTTTCAAACCAAGGACCGTGGGGCAAGGAGCCTTTCCCAGGTGCCCAGACCCCACGAGCCAGGTTCCAAGGTGTGGCCTCGGAAAGAGAGGCTCCCCACCTGTGGAGGCAGTCCTGCCTTTTCAGAATCCACATGGCTAGGGGAGAGATGACCTGGGGCATGGGTGGATATTTTAGGGGGAAAGAAAAGATAACGGTAGACTGTCTTGATGGAATAAAAGAAACCTTGAAAATTAACCTCCGTAACTGTATTTGAGAACATTCGGGGACTGTGATTGAGTTGAAGAGGCGAGGCCTGACCTGGGCAGGGTGGGGAGGGCTCTCCCTCCTGAATGGTGTATGTGGCCTCACCTGACCCCTGAATACTGGGGAGTGGGGCAGTCCTCATGACCCAGGTGAAGGGCTTTGGTGGTTTCAGCTCTCAATTGAGTGGAAGTGAGTGATGCCAAATTCCATTAGGATGGGGCCAGGAGAGAAGAGCCCGCTCTAAGCACTTGTGGGGTGGGGAGGACAGATAAGACAGGGTGGGAAGTGGGACCACCGCTTTCTTAGAGGTTCTGGGATTTGTGTGTGATACGAGCTCCACTCCAGGAGTTCGTTCACCAGAATATACCATCTCCTCCCCTGTTGCATCACCTGCTCCTAATTTTTACTGAAACAAAATGGTGAGATGGTAATTTCTTGAGCTGGTGGCAGCTTTCAGCAATTGTCTGGTGTGTGTGTTGCAGGGATTGGTTGGGAGACAGCAAGTAGTTCTCATGGGCGGGGCAGCCTAGGTGGGCGTTTCCACCTGATCTGCTTGCAGTTGATTCTCGCTGAGGTGGACTGGGAATTGTGGGTGTTTGGTAAGTTTTCAGAATTTCCAGTGTGATATAGGACAGTGCCTGCACCCTCCTTGATGTCCTCTTCTATCAGGAGAATGAGCCCCCCCAGGACTTTATGCCAGAAGCTTCTAGGAGCAAATGGGGTGTGGGGCTTTAAAGTTTTTCCTTCAACTAAGAGGCATATTCATCTGGCACTGCCAGGAGAAAAAAGCAATTCCTGTCCTCCAGGGCTTCCAGTCTAGTCGGGGAAATGTCGCACGCAGTGTACATCAGGCCACAGGGAAGAGACGGGATCTATGAGGGAGCAACAGTGTTGACCTCATTGAATTGAGGGGTTGGGTAAGCCCTTCTATCTGCGATGACGTTTGAGCTGAGACCCACCCGTGAGCTGGTATGAGCCAGGCAAAGGATAGGAATGGGGCTGTGTCTTTCAGAGTGGAGCAGGGAACTGCAGCATTGCTATTCCCCCGAGTGTGTTGGAAATGCAAAATCACAGCCTGGGGCCCAGACCTCCTGAATTCAAATCTGCATTTTAAGAAGATCACAGGAGATTCATGTGCGCATTGAATTTGGGGAATGCCAGGCAAAGATCCTGTGACAGAAGTCAAAATGTACTCTCTTCTGAAGTATAGTCTGGAAACCAGGTTGCCCAGGAGAGTGTCTTAACATAAGCAACCCGTGTCAACTGCAGAAAGTTGGCCCCATGTGAACGAATCCACCCCAAAATAGGGAATTTATGGACTGGTAAAGGAGATGGCAAGGAAATCAGTTACAGTCCAGTGTGCTCAGTGCTGTGGTGATATGTGCAGGGTCCAGAGGGGACTGTCGCAGCCTGAGATCCTAGAGCAGCCCTTCAAGGAGCAAGAGGAGGAGGACGTGAACTTTCCAAGTGGAGGCATAGCAGGTGCAAAGGAGTTGAGGCCTCAAACTGTAAAGTAAATGGAAAACCACCAATAAAGGGAAGCAGTGACTGATGGGTGGGGATTGAGGCTGGATGAGGCTGGGCCAGATAGAGGGGTGCTTTCACGGTAAGTCAGGAGTTTGGCCTCATCTAGTACTTTGTGGGGAACCAAGGGTGGTTTTAAGCTTGGAAGCGACATCAGATTGAGATTTTAATGAGAGTGACAGCATTTATTGGGCACTTAGCAAAAGCCAGACCTGGTGTGAACAGTTTGTTGGATTACCCCATTGACATGATCTGTGAGGGGGGTTCTATTGTGTTCATTTTATAGCTGAAGAAAGTGGGGTGGGGTTCACTAGGCCCAAGACATTTTGCTGAAAGTGCATAGCTGGAGTTTGGGCATAGGCCCCTCAGTCACTGCTATTGCATCTCCCTTGTAACTAACAAACAACCCAGTCTAGCAGGGGAGCACCAGGCCAGCTGCATTTCATATAGAAGGTAAGTGAGCTCAGGCAGGGAGAGGAGTGGGGTCTCCAGGACTCAGGCTAACTGGAAGTTGAGGGTAGGTGGTGAGTGGACCAAAGAAGACTGGTATGGAGTCCAGGTTTCTGAAGTGAGGTTTTGTTATTTAATTATGAAACTTCTCAACCATAGAGATGTGAAAAGAATAGTAAACCAATGCCCTTTACTCATCACCTGTCTAAATTATCAAAATTTTGCTACATTCTCTTTATCTGTCCATCCCTGTTTTTTAAGGGTGCAGCCAAGACCTGTCACCCCTACATTCTTGAGAATGCATTTTCTTACAGAAACACAGCTACCAAGATAATAATTCATTTATTAATAGTACCCAGTCTATAATCAAATATCCCCAATTTTCAAAAATGTCTTTTTACGATCGGTCTGACTCATCAGCAGACAGTGTTCGCACTTTGGGTTTTGTCTAAGTCTTGTTCCTGTCCCCACAACTTTTAACTGATTGTAGAAACGATGACATGGGGTCGCTTGGATTGCTTGAGTTGTATTTGGTACAAGTTTGAGGTTACTCAGACATTCATTTGTTGCTCTCAGTGTGTCTAGAACAGTGGTCCCCAACCTTTTTTTCTCCAGTGGCCAGTTTTATGGAAGACAATTTTTCCATGGAGGCGGGGGGTGGGGTTTGTGTGAACTTGTGCAGTTCACAACAGGGTTTACACTCCTATGAGAATCTAATGCTGCTGCTGATCTGACAGAAGACGAAACTCAGGTGGTAATGTGAACAATGGAGAGTGGCTATAAATACAGATGAAGCTTTGCTTGCTTGCCCACTGCTTACCTGCTGTGCACCCTGGTTCCTAACAGGCCATGGACTGGTACTGGTCTATGGCCTGGGGGTTGGGGACCCCTGATGTACAAGGTATATAGAAACCTGGAGAGATGTGGTGTAGAAAACAGAACCAGATTTTACAAAACTGATAATAGGTACCATTGGCTGGGTATATACCAGGGACCTGGCATATGTTATTAATGAAAGCCTCAATCCAACCTGACTACCTGTTTAGCTGTGTGACTTTGAACAAGGTACTTAACTCTTGCAGAACTGTAAGATAAAGACAGCCCTCTTAGCAGGGTCTTCATAAGGATTTGATGTGACAGTGTGCATGGGGTTTAGCTTTGTTTCTGACATATAGTCACCACGGGGAGGGTAGGTATTGCTGCAGGTTGCACAGGGAGCAGCTGAATCTCAGGCTTGGAGTTACGGCTAATGAAGGCACAGCCGTCTTTTAAGTGGTTGTCTTCCAGTATGTACTGATTTGATTCCCAGTGTATGAAAGGAAATTGGCACACAGATCCTCGACACCAACCTGACACTCTGCAGAATCCTGAAATGCTCAATTTATGTTGTACCTGCTCATCTCTGTCTCTCCTGCCTGTTCTGGCCATTGAGCTAGATTGTGCAGACAGATGGGAGGCTCCGTATGGCTGGTGTAGGTCTGTGTGTAGAAATTCACATTCCTGGACCCCAATTCTGGCCTGAATCAGGTCTAGCAGGGTTGGAGCCTAGTATCTGTTTTCAGAAGCTCCCAAATATGATCATATTTCACCCCTGGAATGTAGGCAGGATAGGGACGATGACCTTCATCACATAATAAAGTCAATGGAAGAGAGATTAAATGATTTTCCCAAAGCCACACAGCCAGTAAATTGGAAAGACAGAACTAGCACTCAGAACCAGATTTCTTGCTATATGATTTCCAAAATGTGTTGGCAGAACACTTTTGAAGGAGGTTAATAAATACTCCATTAAAATTGTGTTCTGTTAGTAATTTGGTCTAGGAAATACTGAACTAAAAATACATGGGATTCTTTTGAAGGACCTCTCAGAGCCTCCTGTAAGGCATCAGTGTGCCAGGGATGCTCCAGGAGAAAATGGGACCTTACCTGCCTTCCTAGCTTCATTGATCTCAAACCACACAAATCCACAGGACTCCATGCTGACCGCTCCCCCCCCCCCCCCCCCC
>PVJL010014031.1:0-29710 GCA_004026885.1 Lyroderma lyra | reverse complement strand
CCATTTCGAGAGAAGCAAAACCTAAGAGCACAGCAGACTACTTCTCTTATTAGGAAAAACCTCAGCATTCACCCAGTTCCTGCTTCCCGCTCCATGTCCCTCCACCTACCCAGTAACGCCAGGGCATGTCACCCCACCTGCCTGCAATTTTTTTTCCTTTAAATTCCCCCGCCTATCCAGGTTTGGGGCCATTCTCTCTCTGCTGCATTGGAGGGCGGACGGACCGAGGCCGAGCTTGTAGCAATAAAGTCTCTTTTTGTATTTACATCGGAGTCGGTCTCTTGGTCGCTGTGGGGGTCGAAAACAGGGAGCACAACAATACCAAGGGCTAAACAGCGACCTATGGCTAAAATTTACTTCCAACAACAAAGTAAACTAACCCGTCTCAAATATATGAGACCCTATTACTGTTTCCAGAAAATGGGGTGTCCTTGTCAATATGACGTCCAGGTTCTTGTTATCTCAAGCAAAGAATTGAACGAGACACACATAAAAGTAAAGTGGTGAAACAAAGACATAGTTTATTGAGGGGAAAGTACACTCCAAAGAGGTAGGAGCAGGCTTGAGCAGGAAAATGGCTCAGGAGCCCTCATGAATGAGGCTTTGGGGCTTTTATTCTAAGTCTTCAGGGGAGGCACCTCTGGGCATGGGGTCTCTTGATTGACAAGTCCGATTTATATGCCTGTGACATCACCTTTCTTTTATTGTTCCTGTCTCCTTTCCAAATTCAATTACCTCCTGTGATTGTCTTATCTTGGGGCAGGGATTACTAGTGAGTGGGTGGTATCAGGGCAGTGGCAACCATTCCAGCAGGGCAGGTCTCATGGGAGGGGTCCCGAGATTCCCCCTATTCTATCTGCCTTCCTCACATTTCTTTGAGAGACGTGATCCCCTCTAATCTCTATGGGAAGCTGAGGGGCTGAAGGTCTCCTCTTCTGTATCTGCTTCCTGCTGAGGATGGTTGTTGTCCTTACCTATTGGGAATCCACGGAGCTCTCACTCTATCTGATCTAAAGGGGGAAGGAGTCTAAAGATCCGCCATGTTGACTCCTTTGGTTGAGATGGGCTGGAAGCCTTGCCAGGTGACTTCAAAGCCTTCACTGCAGGGTGACTACAGAAGATTTGTTTAGCCCTTCGGAGACTGCATCCTGCTGGTTTTGGTCTCCACTGGCCACCCAGGTGCGACTGCCTATCCAGGAATGGCCTGGGGATGATACAATTCATAAACACAGATTCACAGTCACAAGGATGATCTAGCACACCCAGCTAAGTCCAGTATTATTATTACATATCACAAGTTTTAGGATGGCTAACCAGGGCTGGAGACAGACATTTTGGCAATACACAGATTACAAGTTCTCTGAATGATTAGCTCAAACCAGGGCAAAGGACATCTGGGAGGTATGGGGTAAAAGCTTACTGTTTTAAGTTTTAAGCAGGAGCAAGGTGGAGACATTCTATGATTCAAGTTAGGAGCAATTGGTTGTTAAACTAGAGTTAAAGGAAGACTGATTGAGACGGTATTAAAGCTACGGCCTAAAAAAAAAGTGAAACCGAGAGCCAAAGAACAAGAATAGGAGTTTTTAGTGAAGTGGGGGGATGGCTACTCCGTTTGGCCCATATCATTACTGTCAGGATAAATGATATGAGCCAAACAGAGCAGCCATTCCCCCACGTCACTAAAGACTCCTTTTCCTTGTTCTTTAAACTAAGATGGTCAATCTACAAGTTTGCCTTAAGATTCTTTTTGTTTTTCTATTGGGAAATTTTACACTTCTATTAATTCTTTAGTCTCTAATGCCTCCCATGACCATGTTATGATTTTAAAAAGAAGACATGGCTTATGGATACTGTCCAGGCCCCTAAAGTATGGGAAGGCTCCCCAACTGTCCACATTGTTTTACAACTCCTCCATAAGGTTTTACATTGGACAAGGAGGTTTATTGGTATTTTAATTGCAGCAATCATGGGAATTATAGCAATAGCTACTACTGTTGCTATATCTGGAGTAGCTTTATTTCAGAAAATACAGACTACTCAGTTTGTACAGGAATGGCATGAAAATACAAGTAAGGCCTGGAATCAACAAATCAAGATTGACCAAGAAATTAGTATTAGGCTGGCTGATTTGGAGACAAATGTAATTTTTCTTGGAGATCAATTCCAAAATCTCCACACCATGATTACTCTAAAATGTGACTGGAATATTTCTAACTGTTGTCTAACTCCTTTTTCTTACAACCAAACTAGAACTCTATGGTCGGAGGTATGAGCTCATCTCCAGGGACATACTCCCAAACTTACCATATTCTACAGCTACAACGAGAAGTAGATCAGATGTCTCATGCCTCACTTTCTCTTCTACCAGGAGAGGAGATGCTTTCCGCGGCAGCAGGATTATCTTCTTTAAACCACCTCTCCTGGATAAAAACCCTAAGTGGAGGATTTGCAGGGACAATTGCACTGTTGCTAATCATTGTTCTTTTATATAATTCTTAGATGTGGACAACAAGCTCTACAACAGTTCATACATGCAGAAACTGCCCAATCCATGTTACACCTGGCACAAAGAGGCGCATAGGAGCCAACAGAAACAACTTATATAAATACTATGCCAGCACCCCACCAGCCTTTGCTTCCCTGATCGACGCCCCCTTCCAGCAGGAAGCAGCTAGAAGAGCCGAGACCGTTGCCCCTTATCCTATATAACAAAAGGCTGGAAATGATAGATTCAATATAGAATGGCACCTGCTCCGCCATCTTCTCCTTCCCTTCCCTTACCCTACTGTAACTCAGCGTAGCCTTGGAAACTGCAAATGTAGCCTGGGAAACTAACAACTTATCCCAAGAAACAATAACTTGGCTCGGAAGACTGAAATTTGCCCTAGCCCTTACCTTAGCCCGGAATATAGAAACCTATCCTTGACCAATCAGTAGTGACCACCTAGCCCTTACCTTAGCCAGGTGAATTGAAACCTATGCCTGACCAATCAATAGTAACCACATATTCCTCCCTTTGCCTCTTGCCTAGCAACCTATTCCTCCCTCCGCATTGTGTCTAGCAACCCCTTTACCTATATAATTTCACTCCCAATGGCCGGAGCAGCTGCTCTCCCATTGTGAGACAGTCCGGCAGCTTTTTCCCCAATAAAGCTTGTCACTGTCACCCAGTGTTTTGTCTCATTTCTATCACTTTGTTCTTCCCCAACCAACATGCCTATAAAAGCTTCTGGCCTCCTACTCTTTGAGACAAGAACCCACTGCCTTCCCTTAATGCTGGAATTTTGAATAAACCTACTTTGCTTTCCATTGACCTTGTCTCTGATTTTTGGAAGAGGCAAGCAGCACCTAAACCCAATAACAAAATTCATGACCATGAAAGGATGTGGCTCACAACAGTGTGTGCTCCTCCTTGCTCCATAGGGAGGGAGCAGGGATAGAGCACCTCAGGATTCTTCAAAGTCACAGCTGCTGTGGTAGGCTGGCCTTGAAGAAGGGAAGGGACTGTTGAGGTGTCTTAGCAGCTGCCATGACCTTTTTGTCTTGGGGACTTTTCTGGCTTTCCCTCTCCTGGCTTTAGCTGCCTATACACGTTTAAGTTGATAAAAAGAAAATAGTTGTTGTTAGGATCTGGAAACCAGTTCATCTGGGCCTTGTCAAACTGGAAGAGCATACTGGGAATCTCTTGACTCCACAGTTGGAGGCTCTGTTAAGCTAATCAGTGGTATTAAATCTGGGCTTTTATGCCTTCTGGACTACATACAAATCTGGGCTTTTCTTTTCTTTTAAATTCATTTTTATTGTTAGACTTATTGGGGTGACATCTGTTAGCAAGGATTACATAGGTTTCAGGCATACAATTATACAGTGTATTGTCAACTTGATGTATAATAAGTTCACCACCTAATGTGAATTCTCTTTCCATCACCTTATATTTAGCTTTCCCTCCTCCTCTCCCACCCCCTCCCCTTTCTCCCCTCCCTAACCCACTTGTCCCCAAATAAACATTAAACTATTGATTGTGTCCATGGGTTATTTGTTTGTTCATTTCTTTTTTTCTTTGTTTCAGTTTTATATTCCGCATATGAGTGAAGTCATACAGTTCTTTGTTTTTTCTGTCTGGCTTATTTCACTAAGCATGATGTTCTCCAGGTCCATCCATTTTGTTGCAAATGGCAATATTTCATCTTTTCTTATAGCTGAACAATATTCCATTGGTATATGTACCACAGCTTCTTTATCCAGTCGTCTGTCGCAGAGCACTTTGGTTGTTTCCATGTTTTGGCCACTGGGAACAGCGCTGCAATGAACATTGGGGTACATAAGTCTTTGCGGACAAAGGTTTTCAAGTTCTTTGGGTAGATCCCCAGAAGGGGGATTGCTGGGTCAAATGGTAACTCCATTCCCAATTTTCTGAGGAACCTCCACACTGCCTTCCACAGTGGTTGTACCAGGTTGCACTCCCACCAGCAGTGTACCAGAGTGCCTTTTTCTCCACATCCTCTCCAGCACTTGTTATTCCTTGTCTTGTTGATAATAGCCATTCTCACAGGTGTGAGGTGATATCTCATTGTGGTTTTGATTGGCATTTCCCTGATAGCTAATGAGGATGAGCATTTTTTCATATGTCTACTGGCCATTTGTATTTCTTCGTGGGAGAAGTGTCTGTTTAGTTCTTCTGCCCACTTTTCAATTGGGTTGTTTGTTTTTTTGTTGTTAAGTCTTATTAGTTCTTTATATATTTTAGATATTAGACCCTTATATGATGCATTATTGGCAAATATTTTCTCCCATTCAGTTGGCTGTCTCTTTGCCTTGTTGATGGTTTCTTTTGCTGTACAGAAGCTTTTTAGTCTGATATAGTCCCATTCATTATGATCAAAACACTAAATAAAATAGGTATAGAAGGAAAGTATCTCAACATAATAAAGGCCATATATGACAAATTCTTGGCTAACATCATACTGAATGGGGAAAAGCTGAAACCTATTCCCCTAAAATCAGGAACAAGACAGGGATGCCCCCTGTCACCACTGTTATTTAATATAGTACTGGGAGTTCTAGCCACAGCAATCAAGCAAGAGAAAGGAATCAAAGGTATCCAAATTGGGAAAGAAGAGGTCAAATTGTCATTATTTGCAGATGACATGATCTTTTATCTAAAAAATTCCAAAGATTCCACCAGGAAACTTAGAAACAATTAACGAATATAGTAAAGTTGCAGGATATAAAATCAATGTACAAAAATCAACAGCATTCCTTTATACAAACAACGAATCCACAGCAAAAGATGAGGGAGTCAATTCCTTTTGCTATCACAACAAAAAGAATGAAATACCTGGGAATTAACAAAGAACGTGACAGACTTATACACAGAAAACTATAAGACACTTTAGAAAGAAATTGAAACAGACTTTCAGAGGTGGAAAAATATCCCCTGTTCATGGATAGGAAGACTTAACATTATTAAAATGGCCATTCTGCCCAAAGCAATCTTCAGATTTAATGCAATACCCATGAAAATCCCACAATCATACCTTCATGAAATAGATAAAAGAATTATTAGATTTATATGGAAGCATAAAAGACCTCGAATTGCCAAAGCAATACTACATAAAAAGAATAAGGCTGGTGGCATTACACTTACTGACTTATTTATATTACAAAGCATCAATAGTCAAAATAGCTTGGTATTGGCAGAAGAACAGAAATATAGACCAATGGAATAGAACTGAAAACCCAGAAATAAACCTACAAATATATGGACAAATAATTTTCGATAAAGGAGCAAAAGTCATACAATGGGGAAAAGACAGCCTCTTTAGTAAGTGGTGCTGGGAAAACTGGAAAAACATATGCAAAAGAATGAACCTGAGCTGTGAACTCTCTCCATATAAAAAAATTAACTCAAAATGGATTAAAGACCTTCATATAAGACCTGCAACAATAAACTGTATAGAAGACGACATTGGTACTAAACTTATAGACCTAGGACTCAAGGAAGACTTCATGAACTTGTCCTCAAAGGCAGGGGAAGTAAAAGCAATCTGGGCTTTTCTGAGGCCAATCTGTGTTACCAGATTTGTTGAAGATTAGGTTTCGATCCCCAGCTCCTTATTTCAGGAGACTTCGGTTCTGTAAGTACTCATTTGGTAATGAAATGGAAAATTATTAACAAAGCTGTTTAATATAAATTCTGTAGACTGTTTAATATAAATTCTGTGAACTCCCACTTCCGCATTCCTTCCACCAGTTGCCTAATGTATGCATTTAGCTTCTGTAACCCTGCTCGCTTATCGCCCACACCCCAAACCTATAAGAGTCCAGAAAGCCTGTTAATCAGGGCTCAGAATTTGGAGACTGTAACTCCTCTGAGCCCGCTGGCATAATAAAACTGGTTCTCCAACTCTCTGAGTGCCACTTGACTTCCTCAGTTACCTGTCCTGCCACAACCGTTCTGGTTCTGGATCTGGCTCTGTTTTGTTGTGATTTGTCTGGTTTCCTTTACCCCTATCCTGTCTTTTTCCCTCCTTCCCTGTTTCTTTTCTGCTTGTGTCTTAATCACCAATCTGATGAGGGTCTCTCTGTCTAAAATCTGAGAGCCCTCTTAGGTCATATATTGGTTAATTGGTACTGTTTGGCCTATGTCTGGCCTTGTCAAACTGGAAGAGTGTACTGGGAATCCCGTGTCTCCATCGTCGAAGACTCTCTTAGGCTAATTGCCGGTACCAATTCTTGGCTTTTATGCTGTCTGTGCTACATGTCAATCTGGGCCTTTCTGAGGCCAATCTGCCATACTGGACTGGTTGGAGAGGAGGTTTGATTCCCAGCTCCTCATTTCAGGAGAATTCAGTTCTATGAGTCGAATCTTTAAACTATTGCACTATCTAGCAACTTAAACTGTTTTGTGAAAGGTCAGAAAAATGGATTGAAATTTCTTATGTGTAAGACTTTATGATGGACTCTGGAAAGAGGGGAACTAAACTGATGGGTCAGAGAAAAGAGGAATCCACACATCTTGTGGTCCACTTGTAACTGGACACCAACTCAATTTTCAGAAACTTGGTGAAAATAAGTCTTTAAAGGTTTTTCTAACTCTCAGTCACTTTCAAGATCTTGAAATATAATCTCTTAAGGCATCTCCCACCATTTCCTTTATTCTAGCCTCCTTGAAATTGTTAGAGAATTGGAAGATCTTAGATACTTTTTGCAATTGTTGGTAATCCTGTTTTCTGTGTTTATGTTTTATGTAATCTCTTAAGCCAAACACCCACTCTTTTCTTTTTTCTAGCCTCCTGGAAAAGAGTTTTTGCCCCTGGATGCCCTCTGATATATGTATTTGTTTATGTTTTGATATAATGTAGAGTATTTGCCTCTGGATGCTATTACTAGATTATAACACTTTTTTTTTTTTTGGTATGTGGGTAGTTCCTTGGCTGGGAATTGAACCCAGGTCGCAGCATTGACAGCACCAGCGCTGAAGCCTTAAGCCACTGCACCACCAGGGAACTCCCTAGATTATAACACTTTTAAAAAAAAGATTAAGCATTTATACAATTAAACATATTAAAAAATGAAAATTGTCCGAAGTACTTTTAGGATCATGTGATCTAAAAATCACTCAATAACAAGTATGGGTTAACTTTTGGTTATATAGACATGTCTTTTAAACTTATCAACATTAAATATGTCATCTTTGTTATATCTAGGTTTACAAAAAATCAATTTGTATAATAATTGGCTTTAAAATATGCAGGAGTTTTTAATAATGTGTGTATATATATATATATATGCTTTAACATAGTTTTCCAAATTTCTTTTTGGTAACTTGAAACTTTAAAGTTTTGCTAAATTAAATGAAAAAATTATTGAATATCTAGATATTTCAAAATAACAAAATACTGAAATAATAATTAGTGAATAAGTTTGAGTTCACTAACATTTGTTTTCGTGTTACAGAGAAGTTAAAAGATAAATTAAGATCTATTGATAAGTGTGTTATATTTTATTGAAAATATGATTTAAAAAACTAGATATATTGCCAACAAAAACTTATGCTTCTAAAGCAGTGGTGTCCAAACTTTTGGCTTTCCTGGGCCACACTGGAAGAGGAATTGTCTTGGGCCACACATAAAATACACTAACACTACCGATAACTGTTGAGCTAAAAAAAAAGGCCACAAAAAAATGGCATAGTATTTTAAGAATTTGTGTTAGGCCACATTCAAAGCCATCCTGGGCCATAGTTTGTACATGCCTGTTCTAAATGTTGCAAAGTGTGTTCATTGATTTGCCAATGGAATAGTTGGTTGCTTGCTTTTTAGTTTTCAGTAGAAATTAAGGTTATAAACCTTAATTAACTTGAAAAAAATATATGTGTGCTTTAAGGAAGATATAGGGTATGGAAATATATATATTATTGTTAAACTTGTTGGGGTGACATCGGTTAGCAAGAATTACATAGGTTCCAGCTCTAAAATTCTACAGTGCATCATCTGTGTGTTGCATGATAAGTTCACCACCCAGTGTGAATTCTCTTTCTATCACCATGTATTTTCCTCCTCCTCCCTCCTCTCCAACCCCCTCCCTCTTGTCCTATCCTCTCCTTCTTTGATCCCAAGTAAACACTAAATTATTGACAGTGTCCATGAGTTTTTTTTTTGTTTATTTTTTCTTTGTTGCTTTAAGTTTTGAATTTCACCTATGAGTGAAATCTTGTGGTTCTTGGTTTTTTTCTGTCTGGCTTATTTCACTTAGCATGATGATCTCTAGGTCCATCCATTTTGTTGCAAATGGCAATATTTCATATTTTCTTATAGCTGAGTAATATTCCATTGTGTATATGTACCACAACTTCTTTATTTAGTCAACTATTGAGGGACACTTTGGTTGTTTTCATGTTTTCGACACTGTCAACAGTGCTGCAATGAACAGTGAGGTACATAAGTCTTTGCGAACTAAGGTTTTCAAGTTTTTTGGCTAGAGCTCCAGAAGAGGGATTGCTGAGTAATATGGTAACTCCATTCCCAATTTTCTGAGGAACCTCCACACCATCTTCCACAATGGCTGTACCAATTTGCATTCCCACCAGCAGTGTACCAGAGTTCCTTTTTCTCCACATCCTCTCCAGCACTTGTTATTCCTTGTCTTGTTGATAATAGCCATTCTCACAGGTGTGAGGTGGTATCTCATTGTGGTTTTGATTTGCATTTCCTTGATAGCTAATGAAATGGAGCACTTTTTTATTTATCTGTTGGTCATTTGTATACACTCATGGGAGAAGTGTCTTTTCAGGTTTTCTGTCCACTTTTTAAATGGATTGTTTGTTTTGTTGTTGTTGAGTCATACTTGTTCTTTATATAATTTAGATATTAGTCCCTTACCAGAAGCGTCATTTGTGAATACTTTCTCCCATTCAGTTGGTGGTCTCTTTGCTTTGTTGATGGTTTCTTTTGCTGTGCAGAAGGTTTTTAGTTTGATATAGTTCCATTCATTTATTTTTACCTTTACTTCCCTTGCCTTTGAAGTCAGGTTCATGAAGTCTTCCTTGAGTCCAAGGTCTATAAGTTTAGCACCAATGTTTTCTTCTATACAGTTTATTGTTTTGGGTCTTATATGGAGGTCTTGAATCCATTTTGAATTAATTTTAGTATATGGTGACAATTCACAACTCAGATTCATTCTTTTGCATATGTTTTTTCAGTTGTCCCAGCACCACCTACTGAAGAGGCTGTCTTTTCCCCATTGCATATTTTTTGCTACTTTATAAAAAATTATTTGTCCATATATTTGTAGGTTTATTTCTGGGTTTTTTATTCTGTTCCATTGGTTTGTCTGTCTGTTTTTCTACCAATACCAAGCTGTGTTGATAATTGATGCTTTGTAGTATAAATTGAAATCAGGGAGTGGGACATTAGCAGCCTTATTCAAGCTCTTTTGTGGTTTCATATAAATCTGATAACTTTTAAAATCTATTTTGTGAAAATATGTTTGTGGAGGGAATTGCATTAAATCTGTAAATAGCTTTGGGTAATATGGCCATTTTAACAATGTTAAGTTGTCTTATCCATGAACATGAAATATCTTTCAATTTCTTAGTGTCCTCTTCAGTTTCTTTCAAAAGTGTCTTATAGTTTTCCATGCATAAGTCTGTCACATTCTTTGTTAATTCCCAGGTATTTCATTTTTCTGTTGTTATTGTGATCTCAAAAGGTATTGGTTCTCTCATTTCTTTTTTCTGAAGTTGTTTGTGTATAGGAATGTAGTTGATTTTTGTATATTGATTTTGTATCTTGGGATGTTACTATATTAGTTTATTGATTTTAATAGTTTCCTGGTGGAATTTTTGGAATTTTCTATATAAAGGATCCTGTCATCTCCGAATAATGACAGTTTGACTTCTCTCCCAGTTTGGATACCTTTTATTCCTTTCTCTTTCCTGATTGCTGTTGTTAGAACTTCCAGTAATATATTGAATAGCAGTGGTGACAGGGGGCATCCCTGTCTTGTTTCTGATTTTAGGGGAATGGGCTTCAGCTTTTGCCCATTCAGTATGATGTTAGCTGAGGGTTTGTCATATATGGTCTGTATTATATTAAGCTACTTTCCTATTCAGTGTTTTGATCATAAATGAATGTTGTGTGTTGTCAAATGCTTTTTCTGCATCAATTGATATGATCATATGGTTTTTATTTTTTATTTTGTATATGTTGTGTATCACATGTTCAACCAACCATCCTTGTGTTCCTGGGATTACTCCCACTTGATCATGTTGTATAATCTTTTTGATGCATTGTTGTAGTCTATTTGCTAATATTTTGTTTAGAATTTTTGCATTTGTGTTCGTCAGAGATATTGGTCTATAGTTTTCTTCTTTTGTGTTGTCTTTACCAGGCTTTGGTATTAGGGTAATGTTGGCCTGGTAGCATGAATTAAGAAGTATTGCCTCATTTTCAATTTTTTGGAAAAGTCTGAGGAGGATGGGTGTTAATTCTTTGAATACTTGCTAAAGTTTGTTTGCCTGGGGCCTTTGCCTTTGGGAGGTTTTGGATAATTATTTCAATTTCTTTACTATTGATTGGTCTATTTAGACTATCCAGTTCTTCTTAATTCAGTCTAGGAAGACAATACATTTCTAGGAACTTGTCCATTTCTTCTCAGTTGTTAAATTATTGTGGCAAGACAGGTAACCAAGGAAGTCAAATGGCACTCAGACAATTAGAGAGCCAGTTTTATTATTCTGGCAGGCTCACAGGCATTATAGTCTCCAAATTCTGAGTCCCGACTAACAGGCTTTTCAGACTCTTATAGGGTTGGGGTGAGGGCTGACTGATGTGATAAGCAAGCAGGGTTACAGAAGCTAAATCCATACATTAGCAACTGATGGAAGGAATGGAAAAGTGGGAGATCACAGAATTTATATTAAACAGCTTTGTCAGTAATTTTCCATTTCAAAATTTAATGGCATAAAGCCCTTCATAATATTTTCTTATAATCCTTTGTATTTCTGTGGTATCAATGATAACTTCTCCCCTTTCATTTCTAATTTTGGATATTTGGTTCCTTTCTTTTTGTCCCTTGGTTGGTCTAGCGAAGGGTTTGTCAATTTTGTTGATTTTTTCCCAATAAGCAGCTCTTAATTTTTCCTATTATCTTTCTGTTCTCGATTTTGTTTAGCTCGCTCTAATTTTTATTACTTCTTTTCTTCTGCTGACTTTTTTTTTCTGTTCTTTTTCTAGTTCTTTGAGATGAGATATTAGGATATTTACTTGTTTCTTAAGATAGGCTTGTGATGAAATAAATTTCTCTCTTACTACTTCTTTCGTTGAATCCCAAAAATTTTGGTATGTTGTATTTTTATTGTTATTAGTTTCTATGCATTTTTAATCTCTTTTTTTATTGTTCTTTGATCCAGTCATTTTTTAATAAGGTGTTGTTTAATCTCCGCGTATATGTGATTTTTTTTAGCTTTCTTTTTGAAGTTTCAAAACTTTGCTTTCTGAGAATATACTTGGTATGATTTCAATCTTTTTTTAATTTGCTGAGGCTAGATTTGTGTCCCAGCATGCGGTCTGTCCTTGAGAATGTTCCATGTGCATTAGAAAAGAAAGTATAGTCTTTTTTTTTTTTTTGTCAGATGAAGTATCCTGTAGATGTCAGTTATGCCCAATTGCTGTAATGTATCATTTAAAGCTGATATTTCCTTATTTATTTTCTGTTTGGTTATTAAGGGGTTGTTTAAGTCTCCTATTATAATTGTGTTTTTGTCAGTTTCCCCTTTTATATCTGTTAGTAGTCACTTTGTAAATTTTGGTGCTTCCTAATTGGAGGCATATATATTAATGAGTGCCATGTCTCCTTGTATTTGTATTGTCCCTTTTATCATTATAAAATGTCCATCTTTGTCTCTTGTTACTTTTTGTATCCTGAAGTCTGTTTTGTCAGATATCAGTATGGCAACTCCTGCTTTTCTCTGGATACCATTTGCTTGGAGTATTTTTTTTTTCATCCTTTGACTCTGAGTCTGTTTGTCCTTATGGCTAAGGTGTGTATATTGGAGACAGCACATGGATGAGTTCTGTTTTTTTAATCCATTCAGCTACTTTGTGCCTTTTTATTGGTGCATTCAGTCCATATACATTTAGAGCAATGATTGATATCTGAGAATTTCTTATGGCTATTACTTCTTTCTTTAAAAAATTATTTGTTGTTGTCCCCACTCTATTTTATTTGTTTTGAAGTTTTATTTCAGGTTGAAGAGCTTCCTTTAGTATTTCATGAAATGTTGGCCTCATGCTGGAGAATTCCCTCAATTTCCATAAGTCTGAGAAGGTCTTTATTTCTTCATCGTATTTGAATGATAATTTTGCTGGATAATTTATTCTTCGCTGGAAGTTTCTTTCTTAATATTTTGCATATTTGATTCCACTCTGTCCTGTCTTGTAAAGTCTTTGCTGAGAATTCTGATGATAACCTGATGGGTTTTCCTTTAAATGTTATAGTTCTTTTTCCCTGGACTGCCTTGAGAATTGTCTGTTTGTCTTTGATTTTTTTACATCTTCAGTACAATGTGTCTTGGAGAAGATCTGCTAGGGTCCAGGTAGCTAAGGAGCCTACATTTTCCTTGAATTTGGGGCCCCAGTGCTCACTTCAGCAGCATGTATACATAAATTTAGAGTTCCAGATTTTTCCATAGGTTTGGAAAATTCTCATCTACTATTTGAGGTTTTTTTTCTTCTTCTTCCAATTCTATTATTCTAATATTTTTTTTTTCTAATGGAGTCACATAGTTCTTGTAGAGTTCTTTCGATCGTTTTGACTCTGTCGTCCCTATATTCTTCTTTCTGTGTTGTTTTCATATTCCAATCTTCAAAATCACTAATTCTTTCTTCTATGTGATGGCCCTATTTTCTATGGTAGTTATTTCATTTCTCACTTCTTTTATTGTATTATTTATCTCTCTAATTTCCACCTGATTCTTCCTTATAATTTCAAATTATTTGTTAAAATATTCCTTTTGTTCACAAATTTCCTTTCTGAGATCATTCATCTCAATTATGGTGTTCTGCCAATATGTTTTCATTTCTCTGAGACTCTTTAGAACTGCAGCCTTGTATTCTATGTCACTTAATTTATAAATTTCTAGACATATAAGATCATTTTCTGGAGGTTTTTAATCTTCTTTCTCAGTGTTCTTTTTCTTCGACATGAGGGCTTTACCCCTGACAGTACCAAGGAGATCTCTTTCTCCTCTCAATTGGTATTTCTGTGGTGTCCTGCTGTATAGCAGATATTAGATGGCACTGGGGAGCAAGTTTTGAGAGAGAGGAGAGGTGTTTAAACTGTATCTCTCACCTCCACCAGCATTTGGGAACAAGGTGGTCTACAGTTATTGCGTTTCTTGTGGTTCCTTGGAGAAGCTGGTGGAGAAGGGGATGGCCTTTGGAATGCAAGTTGAGGCTGCTATTTGGTTTGGGCAAGTGCTTAGACTTTCTCTCTTCTCCTGAACCTGTGTTTTGTGCAGGACCATGTTTTAGCAGTTTGTTTCCATGGCAACCACTCTTGACAGCATTTTCAAGTGCCAGCAGTTGTGGTGCTATATCTGGGGACCCTATTTTTGCCTACGGCAGTTTGGATGCCTTGCTCAGCTTCTGTGCCACCCAGGGGGTGGCTCCTGGATTATATCTCTAATATGCTGCTGCTAGGTCCAGCTCTCCCATGGTCTGGTAGGGTTTCTGCTACTTTGGCCTCCACTCTTGTCATTGCTTGACCTCCCTTCTGCCTAGTATTGTGCTGCTCCTTGGCCAGTGTTTCCTGATTCCTTTCTAATTCCTTCAGTTAGCCAAGGTTGGGTCAGGTCACAATCTATCTCTGTTCCCTCCCTTCTCTCCCACTCGCCTCCTTTCTCTAACCTTCACGTGTTTTTTTGCAATGTGTGAATCTCTCAGCTGTCACTGTGACACTCATGTTTTCCCATGTTGGATCCTGGCCAACCATTTAATTGTATTTTACAGGAGAGGTTTTAGGGATCCTTTCTCTGATCGCCATCTTGCCAAGCCCCCTCTGGAAGTATATTTATGAAGGAATTGAAAGAAAGTAGTTTGTCCTAAGGATGGTTATTTCTGACTATGTAAGGAGAGACAAACTAAGGCAGACTGGGAAAGTTATAGGTTTAGTGAAGAAAAATCTTGAGAAAGTTTTATATGATTAAGCTAAATAATGATTAATTAAGTAAATAAATTTAAATATCAAAAGTAAGATGGTGCAAAATTAGAATTGAGTTTTCTGTCTGTGCTAAGTAGGACAACGTTTCATGGACTATTGATTTGCTACTGATATTATGGAAAGTTTTCTGACTAAAAAGCAAAGATTATGTGTGATAGAAAAGAGCCAAAGAACCGGGCGGTAGTAACAAGCTTTATTAAGTGACCTGCTGGGCTATCTCACAATGGAAGAACAGAGCCCCGACCATTGGGAAGGGTAGATATATAGGTAGGAGGTTATGGTAGGCAAATATGGAAGGAAGTACAGTTGGCTACTTCTGACTGGCCAAGGGTAGGTTTCGGTTTCCCAAGCTGTGCTGAGCCCCTGTAAGACAAGGTAAGAGAGGGGAAGGTCAAATGAATAAGATTGTGGTTCAGAAGCCATTTTAGGCCGAGTCTATCATTTCCAGCCTTTTGTTATATGAGAAAGGGGCAAAGGTCTTGGCTCTTCTAGCTACTTCCTACTGTAATGGGGCATTGATCCGGGGAGTAAAGACTGGTGGGATGCTGGTAGAGCATTTTTATAGAGTTCAATGACCTTCTGATTAGTGAAGGCCTGCATCTGGGACTGTAAAATGTTGGTAAAACACCTGAAATGACAAGATCCAAATAGGAAGATTATTAGTACCATTGTTAGAGGCCCCAGAAGAGGGAGACAGTAGGAGGGTGGCTTTATGAGAGATTAAATCTTGGAGTTTGTGTGGGGCTTGGATGATTACTCGATGGCCCAAAGTGAGCTTTAGGCTTTTGGCTGAGAGAAGTGTGGTGACTGATAGGGCCTGAAAGCAAGGGGCCCATCCGCGAATGATGGGATCTAGTTGTTTAGAGAGATAAGCTACTGGAGCGAAAGCTGAGACCCCTGTGACGAGCGAAACTGACCAAGGACCCCGACCACTAGGCACGACTTCTTGGTGACATAGAGGGTGAAAGGGTGTTGGAAGTCTTGAAAAGCAAACATGGGGGTAGACAGCAGAGCTTC
Organism: Lyroderma lyra; assembly: GCA_004026885.1. NCBI lineage: Eukaryota > Metazoa > Chordata > Mammalia > Chiroptera > Megadermatidae > Lyroderma > Lyroderma lyra. Next base: position 13,969 of record PVJL010014031.1, on the reverse strand, counting down.
CTTGAGGGTTAGAAAATAGGGATGGATGGGTGTTACAGGATTGAGCAGCTCCTCCAGGTCACCATTACTGGCCTCATAAAGGGAAATTTAGCTAGCACACTGAAATTGGGTACCAAGGAGCATAGGTCTCCTGCAATGCCAAGGAACGAGAGAAGCTCAGTTTTATAGGAGAGTAGTGGGAGAGAAGCAAGTAACTCCTTTCGTTCTTCAGTGATCTCCTTCTTTCCCTGAGAGATCTTAGTCCCTAAATAAGTTACAGAGGAGAGGGCTATTCGGGCTTTAGCAGGGGCTACCTGATAATCCCGTTGGCCTAAGAAGTTAAGCAGGTCAGAAGTGTGCTGGATAGAGGACTCCTCAGAGGGGCTGCAGAGTAACAAATCATAAACATACTGAAGTAGGAAGGTAGGCTGTACAGATATGTCTTTTAGTTCTCATGCTAAAGCTTGTCCAAAGAAATGAAGGCTATCCTGAAACCCTTGGAGGAGGACCGTCCATGTGAGTTGTTGTGAGTGGCCAGTATCCAGATCGGTCCAAGTAAAGGCAAAGAGGTCCTGGCATTGGGGGTCTAAGGAAATTGTGAAAAAGACATCTTTTTTTTAAATTCATTTTTATTGTTAGACTTATTGGGGTGACATTTGTTAGCAAGGATTACATAGGTTTCAGGCATACAATTCTACAGTGCATTGTCAACTTGATGTATAATAAGTTCACCACCTAATGTGACTTCTCTTTTCATCTTTTAAGTCTAGAACTGAGAAAAAGGAAGCAGAAGCAGGATAGAAACATGTAGGGATTTGGAACTACTGGGTGGACTGATAAACCACTGCATTAATAGCTCTAAGGTCCTGTACTAAATGGTATGAGTCATTAGGTTTAAAGACAGGGAAGATAGGAGTGTTGAAGAGCAGGTTTGTAGGCTGAAGTAGGTGTTCATTGAGGAGCCTGGTAATTATAGGTTTGAATCCTAGTAGGTGTCTATTGGGAAACATTGGGGGAAAGATGTGGATCACGGAGGTGAACTAGGACAGGAACGTGGTGTGTGGTCATGGATGGGCTGTTGATATCCCAAACCAGAAGGTTAACAGAAGAAGGAGGTAGGGGAAAAGGAGTTGGTGGGACTGTTGAGGGTAAGTGAGGCCAAGTCTGGAGCCAAGTCAGCAAGTAATAGAAAGGTATGATTCTGGGGTGTGGAACAGGAAGTAAATGGAAAGGAGATAGAGGCTTTAAATTTGGATAAGATGTCCCACCCTAATAAGGAATCTGGGCATTGGGGGATTACCAGAAATTGGTGTTCAAATTGGGCAGCATTAAAGGTGCAGAGAAGCTGGGGTGTAAGATGAGGATGAGTAGTTTTACTTGAAATGCCAATAATGGTGGTAGGAGATGGAAACGTGGGGCCAGCAAACTCAGGTAATGTGGAATAAGTGGCCCCCATATCTAGGAGGAATGAGATCGGCTTACCTGAGGCCAGAAGCGTTATCCGAGATTCCTACTGAGTGATCTCTGTGGGGGCTACAGACCCAGGGCACCGTCAATCCTCGCCTGCCAATCCCAACAGATCTGGAAGGGAGACAGTGGGTAAATTGTTTGGGTGGGTCTTACCGGTGGAGAGGGCTGGCCTGTTCCCAGTATGGCAAGTGGGACAGTCAACCCTCCAGTGGCCCTTTAGGTGACAGTGTGGGCAGGGTTCAGGTAGCTGCCAAGGGTTTGGGCAAAATGGGCCCAGTGTCCTTGTCTGGAAAACTTAAAACATGCCCCTGGGGGTTGGGCCTACTTCTCTGACCTGTCCAAGGCACGTTGCTGCATAGTGTCTGCAAGCAGTTGGTATTTAGCCTGATCTCTGTTCCATTTGGCTTGATCTCGATTCCATCTTTCCTGTTTCTCTTGTTCTTCCCTATTGTTGAAGACCTTAAAGCAGTGGTTCTCAACCTTCCTAATGCTGCGACCATTCAATACAGTACCTCATGTTGTGGTGACCCCTATAAAGTTATTTTCGTTGCTACTTCATAACTGTAATTTTGCTACTGTTATGAATCGTAATGTAAATAACTGATATGTGTTTTCCGATGGTCTTAAGCGACCCCTGTGAAAGGGTCATTTGACCCTCAAAGGGTCGCGACCCACAGATCGATAACTGCTGCCTTAAAGGCTAGATTAAGGAGGTCTGTTTGTGGAGTGGAGGGGCCATCCGCTAGTTTTTTAAGTGTTTTCGGGACATCTGGGGTGGGTTGGGAAATAAAATGTGAGTGGAGAAGAGCCATGCCGAAGGAGGGGAGGAGAAGTTGGGTCCGTAGGTGTGTACTGTTGGAGGGCTATTGAAAGCCATTCTAGAAATTCACCAGAGTTTTCAGTTGGCCTCTGAATAATTTCCCAGAGTTTATCATAGTTAACAGCCTTGTGAACCAGCTTATCTAAAGCCTGGAGGATGTATTGGATCATATAATCATGTAGGGCCCTGTTAGTGTGGCCTGCTTGGTAATCCCAGTTATGCTCTTTTCTAGGGACTGCCACTGCCCCAAGGGGAAAAATTAGGGTTTTGGGCATGGGTTTCTACAGCAACTTGTTGTGCGGTAGTACAGACTCGCTTTCTCTCAGAAGCGGGTAGAGGAAAGGATAATGAAGATGTCATGCCAGGTAAGGCCGTAAGACTGAGAAACATATCTAAATTCTCTAATGAAGGTGTCCAGGTCAGAGTAGAAAGAACCTAGTGTTTTTCAATTTGGGAAAAGTCCACAACAGAGAAAGAAACATGAACATGAACAATTCCCTCAGTTCCGGCAACTTCGCTCAAAGGGAAAAGTCCAGTGGGAGGGGCATGGGAGGAAGTAGAGCATTGTCTTGAGTGGGTATAAGGTGGAGATGGGGGGGGGTGGAGATGGTGGCAGGTTGGGATCAGGAGGGAGAATAGCCTAAGTGTCGGATGCGGGGGTTGGAGGTTGTAGGGAGTTGTAAGGGGGTGGCAGAGCTCTCGGTACGGGGACTACGTGACCAGTCAGCTCAAAAGGGACTTCGGGAGGGAATGGGTTCAATGCCTGAGAAGGACGGGATTGAGTTTAAGGCTTAGATTCGAGAGCTAGAAGAATCTGAAAAGTAGAAAAAGTTTGGCAGAGAGAAGGACGAGAGTGGAAGGTGAAAAAAGTTGTGCATAAGGAATCTCAGAGTCCTTGCCAGTGTGATGAGAAAAATTGTCTAAGTCTATGAGAATACTGAAATCGAAGGTACCATTTTCAGACCATTGCAACTGATTGTTGAGCTGATATTGTGGCCAGGCCACGTTGCAAAGAAAAATTAGTCACTTAGGCTTAACTTCATCCATCAGACCAAGAGGCTTGAGATTGGTGAGGAGACAGCCCAGTGGCACTTTTTTGAGGGGATTTAGAATATGAGGAGCCCATTAGACCATAAAGGATGAGAATAACTAGGCAACTGGTGAGGAAAAGAGAGGCAAGGAGCGTCCTCATTGCTTCCAGAGAAAGCATAGGGATGGTCTCGCCCCTAAATAAATGAGGGAACCTCCCAGCCAGGTGCCTGAACGATTGTAGAACAAAAGTAGATGGGAGGCCCAAAGCAGAGTAGTGGTTTGCTGAGGATACTTACCCTGAGAACAATCAAGTAGAGAGGGGAAGTGTTGAGAGGGCCGAGACCAAGACTACTGGCAATTGGCAAGGTGAGAGAGATTCCAATGCTCCGAGTTTGGCAGGGTTTGGGAAGGGAAGGCTGGGAGGGTCAATCAGCCCCATGCCAGGGTTTAGTCCAAGTCCCAGAGCTTCCTTCCTGGGTTTCGGCACCAAAATGACAGAAAAGAGCCAAAACACCAGGCGGTAGTAACTAGCTTTATTAAGTGACCTGCTGCGCTGTCTCACAATGGGAGAACAGCAGCCCCGACCGTTGGGAGGGGTAGATATATGGGTAGGAGTTTATGGTAGGCAAATATGGAGGGAAGTACAGATGGCTGCTTCTGATTGGCCAAGGGTAGGTTTCGGTTTCCCAAGCTGTGCTGAGCCCCTGTAAGACAAGGTAAGGGAGGGGAAGTTTCAAATGAATAAAATGACAGTTCAGAAGCCATTTTAGGCCGAGTCCATTGATTTGTCATCAATATAATTTTCTATGTTTTATATCTTCTCAATCAGGTCCTTAGTTACTTAACTAAATCTCCACAATAGTAACTAAGTTTTGCTAATTATGTAAACTTTTGTATTTCAGAATTGCTGGAGTTTATGTGCCCTTCTCATGTCAGATATGAACCAGTGTAAAGAATGATTTGACTGTTTTTACCAAAAACCTGGATAAGTTTAGTGTTAAATTTATTAAACTTGGCCTGATATTTTCCTAACCTAGCAGGGTGTTACAGTAATTCTGACTTGCAGTTGCATCCCTGATGAGAAGGTTCATATCATAAAGAAGGCCAGGAAATTTGTTTCAATGTTTTTAACAACTCAGGTAGGGAAAACAGGAAAGAAAGGAACAGTGAGACTGGAGATGAACAGAGACAGGTCAGACTTTTGGCTGCAGTTATAGGCAAACTGAGGCCAAAGCCACCTCAGTGCCACGCCAGCATCCCCAGAAGATGAAGACCAAGTAAAAGAGCTTGCTTTGGATGTGAAATCCAGATCACTGAAATAAGGAGTGCACTACTCCTCCAAACAGCCCTGTGCTTTGTGCAAACTAAAAGAGCATTAGAAGAGGCATTGTCTCCTGTTCTGAAAGGAGCAGAGATTAACTCCTCCCCCACAAATGGCTGTAATCACCTGACTGGACCTGAGGTTTTTTCCAGCAGCCCTCAAGAAAAAAGGGCATTTTCATGACAAGTGAAGAACTGCAGGTGACCCTTGACATGTTAAGTAAGCTTACTAATTTCCTGATTAATATGGGAGCCACTTTGTCCTTTGTCTTAACTGCTCACTTTGGGCCTATTTCCTCTGAAGCTTGTGTGACTGTGGGGATAATTAGAGCCCCTAGATTTGGACTCATACTCAATTCTGCTATTTACCAATGGTCTGTACCTTAGAGAAAAAGTAGAATGAGCTAATCAGATTTTTTTTAAATGACTCTGGAAAATTTTTGTCAGGAGACCGCTAAGCCCTGGCTGTAATTGCTGCCCATTGCTTTAGATTCTGATCTAAATTCTGTTTTTCCCTATATTATTAATTTGGGAGAGGTCCAGCAGGCACTCAGGAAATACGGGGTCCAGCACCTACTCCAGGCTGACTTTTCTGCACATTGCAGTCCTGTAAAGCCAGGGCATCAAGTACTATTGGTATCAGAGGGGTAGGAGTTTCTGGCACACCAGTTAGCTCCTAAATGGAAGAAACTTTATACAGTTAGCACTCAGTTGCTGTCAAACTACAAAGAATCAGTGGCCAGGTCCACTTTTCTCAAATTAAACTGAAGCAGGGCCAAGAATGACGACCCCCATAAATGGGCCTCAATGAAGTCTCGAGCCTCTACTTCCCCAGTCCTCAGGTCTTAATTATGTTCTTAACCAGTTCTCCGCTCCCTAAAACTTAAACAATATAGATAGTTCTTAGAATGTCCCCTCTCTGAAACTTGTGATCCATGCTTGTTGATTGCAATCATTGTGGCATAGCATCCTTTCTAGGTTGTTCCATTCCTGGGTTGATAATACTATGAAGGATAGCACCATCAAGAGTGACAGCAGGGAGCAGGGTTCATGAAACTTAACGGATCCCCCAAGAGCTGTCACTTGGCCCCTGGAAGAATGCCAAGATTTCCCCTTAAAAACTCCCACTGGACTGAGAATGAGAAGGCAGACTTTTAGGCTGGGTACATGCTGCCTTCTCAAGTCACTGGTGCCCTGATAATAAATGCTTATTCTATAACCCAACACCTGTGTCAGTCTACTGGCTGAATGTTGCAGGCAGCATGAGCCCTGGTAACAAAACCTGTTTCATTTACGTCTCTCTAGGACTATTCCAGAGAAACACTGCCACCTCTGTTCCTGTGAGCCAATTGAAGACCTTAAGCTCTTCTTCATCACAGCAATTTCATCACCAGATAGTCATCTGCCAGGGGTCTAACTCATCCCTCTTCAGAATGACAAGCCATGACAGCAGCCACTTGACCAAGTAGCCCAAGGTTTTAAACTCCTATACAGTTCCCCTATACCTGCTCCTTGCTATAATAGAATAGCAAAGAACTCCAGTGCCTATAGGTAGGGATGATGCCCACTCTCAGTAGGAAGTAGCAAGAGTGGTCATCATGTCTCCCTCTTGCAACCATACTGATTTTATAGAAATAAAATGAACATATGACAGGAAGGAATGTAAGAGTGAAACTCAAAAAATCATAACTTAGCTCCTGCTTTGTGAATCCACTTAGTTTATACCCTAAATCACTTTAAAGTTTTTGTTTTATCTTTTTTTAATCAGTCTGCTTTGTTACTTTTCTTAATCAGCAAAGCACTGCCCAAAAAGAATAATTTCTTAATCTTCAGGCAACTGAGTGCCATAATCTATGTCTTGAGCCCAAGATAACATGATCTCAAAGTAGACCAAGCACCTGAAGTGACTTCTCAACTACCTGCCCTTGAGCCTGCCTGACCAATCCCTTCCCTCCATCTTTCTTTGTTCTTCCCCAACCTACATCCATGTAAAATCTCCTGGCCTTGCTAGCATCAGGAAAGGTAGTCTGAGACAAGAGTCCACTGCCTTCCCTGAATGCTGAAATTTTGAATTAACCCACTTTTCATTTCACCAACTTTGTTTCTGATTTTTGGAAGAGGCAAGGAGCCTGAACCCAGTAATGACTATGGTCTTGGGCTCTAAGACAAAGACCTGAATCTGCCTCCCTTCCCCCTTTTCTTACTAGTATCTTTCCTGCATCCAGGTGCTGCCTAGGAATAGGGCTTCCCTTCTGTACCTTGAGCCCCCACGGCCAGTACCTTTCATTACTCCCTGAGCCCACTCTCCTGGAATCCTTGGCCAGCCAAGTGCTCTGGACCCTATGGTGAAGTGACTCTGGAAGCATTTATCCCTCTGTGATGACCCCTTCTGAAACCCAGGCCCTGCAATCTCACTCCCTACCCTGATAACTTCCCGTGTCAGGGATATCTTCCCAACTTCAGAAAATCCCAACTTCTCAGTTCTCTTAGGTCATTGGTTGCCAGAATTCCTCACTCCAGTACCTTCCTGGACCACCACCTTCACCACCCACAGCCCCATGGTCCCCTCTGATACATCACTCAGAAATCTCATCAGCCTGCTCTCTGGGGAACTGCTATGCCTCATCAGACACCAAACCTCTTTTTTTTTTTGGTGGGGGGATGGTATGTGGGTAGTTCCCTGGCTGGGAATCGAACCCAGGCCGCAGCGTTGACAGCACTAGTGCTGAAGCCTTAAGCCACCACACCACCAGATAACTCCACCAAATCTCTTAAAAGCCCTCCCTTTCCAGTTCAGATACAATCACATTTGTTATTTACACTAGTAGCGTTAAAGATGCTGCAGTCTGGAGCTGTCACTAACTGGTTTTGACGAGCCCAGAATCCTGAGTTTAGGGCAGTGCACACTATCTTGACTGGCCCTGGACACTGGGTAGCTTAATATCCAGGCAACTTGTGGCTACCTAGCCATTTATCAGGTTGAGAAATTTCCCTACTACTGTCTTTTTGAATGACTTTATTATGAAAGATTGTTAGTTTATCTCAAATGCTTTTTTCTATTTAGATGATTATGTGATTTTGGCCTTTATCCTATTAATTTGGTGTACAACACTAGTTGATTTTAAATTTAACCAAATTTGTGTTCCTGGGATAGATGTCACTTGGTTACTGTTATGGGCTGAATTGTATCCCCTAAAATTAATATGTTGCAGTCTTAACCCCCGGTGCCTCAAAATGTGATTATGTTTGGAGATAAGGTCTGTAAAGAGGCAATTAAGTTAAAATGAGTTCATTAGGATGGGCCCTGATTCAATATCACTAGTGTTTTGATAAAAGGAAAATTTTGACACAGATACAGATAGAGGGAAGACTATATGATGACATAGGGAGAAAATGACCATCTACAAACCAAGGAGAGAGGTCTTAGGAAAAAAACAAAACAAAACAAAACTTTGTTGACACCTTGATCTTGGTCATGTAGCCTTCAAAATTAAAAAAAATAATTTCTGTTAAGCCACCCAGGCTGTGATACTTTGTTATGGCAGTTGTAGCCAAATAATACAGTCATTGTGTATACCACATTTTGCCGTACATAATGTGTTGCCATGTATGATGTGCATCCACATTTTGGGCACAAACTTTCAAGGAAAAAAATCTTTTGTTTTAATTTTTTTAATTCAAAATTTTATTTGTTTATATTTAGGTACTTGTTTTTTGCATTATAAAGGAATTTTTGCATTTATTTAACATTATGGTACAAGAAATTTTATGTAACAAATAATTACAAAACACAATACAAGAAATTTTATGTATTTATATGGCTATTGAATTAGTACTACCTATGTACAGTACCCATCCTTATTTTTCCCTCACAAATTTATGCAAAAAAGTACACATTATACACAACAAAATACAGTGATGTTTTTATATGTTGTTGGAATTGTTTGAGGATTTTTGCATCGGTATTCATAAAGGACATTGACCTGATAATTTTTTTTCTTGTGATGTTTCTGTGTAGTTACTGTACAAGAGTAATACTATTCTCACAGATGAATTAAGAGATGTTCTCTTCTGTTTTTTGGAAGACTTTAATAAGCGTTTTTATTCATTCTTTTTAAAAAATGATTGGTAGAATTTACCAGTGAATGAATCTAGACCTGGATGTGCATGCATTTGTGTGTGTGTGTGTGTGTGTGTGTGTGTGTTGCTTTACTTACTAATTCAATCTCTTGTTACAGGCTAATTTAGATTTTCTGTTTGTGTTTTTTACAAGGGTTTGTGATTTTTAAAAATTTTTATAAGAGCTTTATTGAGTTATAATTCCCACACCATAGTAATCACCTATTTAAAGTACACAATTCAATGTCTGTTTCTTCTTCAATTAACTTGAATAGTTTTTGTCTTTCTAGATATTTTTTGTTATTTAATTTTTTGCATACAATTGTTCATAGCATTCTCTTACACTCTTTTTAAAAGATAGAGATGTCTTCCCTTTCATTTCTGATTTTAACAATTTGAGTCTCTTTTCCCTTGGTCAGTATGCCTAATGGTTTATCAATTTTCTTCATCATTTCAAAATGACCAACTTTTGGTTTCATTGATTCTCTCCATCCTTTTATATTCTCTATTTCATTTATTTCTGCTCTAATCTTTATCATTTCTTTCCTTCTGCTTGCTTTGAGTTTAGGTTGCTCTTGTTTTTCTAGTTTTTGTTGTTGTTGTTGTTGGTTCCCTTAGTGAGAATTGAACCCAGGCTGTGAGAGTGTCAACGTCTAGCCACTACATCACCAGGGAACTCCCTTGTTTTTCCAGTTTCTTAAGGTAGAAGGTTAGGTTATTGATTTGAGATCTTTCTTTGTTCTTACTCTGCAATTTCCGAATTGATTCTCCACTAATACTTTTTAGTTGCTCTCACAATAAGACCCAAGACACCAGTGATCCCTGGGGTTGTCAGATTTCATCTTGTGCTCTTTACCCTGGATCAGCTGCCAGAGTGCCCAGCATCATTTAGGCATTCAGAGACACCAGCACTCTAAAAATCTCCTGTGAACACACATTTCCTTGAATTGTTTATTCATTCTTCACTGTTTGCCATCTTTTTCTTCCAGACACTGAGCCTCATTTCTCCATATTTCTTAGCACAGTGCCTGGGACTCTGGTGTAAGCCCTCACCAATTTTTATTGTCTGACTGACTGACTAACTGATGGACCCTTCACACTATATGATAACTGCCTATTCCCTTGACCATATACCTCTTAGAAATGCAGTGATTTCAGGACCTTGTCTGCCTTGCTCCCTGTCAAGAACAGTCAGTTAAAGATAAAATACTGAAAACATTTCAAAAAGGAAAGGATCAAATGCTGAATTTAGAAACTGACTAATTTGTTTAAAGTCAAGGAATCAGGACAGTACAGGAAGCTGTGTCAAGGCCAGAGCTTCCCTGATGACCTGGAGCTGGAGACAAACAGGGGAATGTGAAGTCCAAAAAAGCTGCAGGAACCACTACTGACTTCTTAAGCCTGCACCAGCCTGTCACCACACCAATTCCAGAGAAAATGCATCCCTCTGGCCTCCACATCTTGCAACAGTACCTCTCAGAGTAGACTCTGGAACCTTGCCTGCAAGGGATTATGGACATGAGAATCGGACAAAATGAAAACAAAACCCCAAAGTAATTACTAGCTCCTTGGGTGGATGTGTGTGTGTGTGTGTGTGTGTGTGTGTGTGTGTGTTTTCTTCTGGGCATGTAACATTTTAGGGATAACCAATAACGTTAATGAAGCCCTGTGGTAATTTATCATGGAATCCTTTCTTTATTTCAAATTATTTCTCTTATTCAAATTTTATTTTTCTTCTAATAAATATCTACTTGAAATTGACAAAAATCCTAGAAAAGCACATTTAATTGCTTAATTCATTTTAATCTCTAGAATATGCACATATGTTGCTTACCCTTTAGTTTCCCAGGCTAAACCACAGTTGCCACAGTTTATTAATATCAACTCTGCCAGTACTAATCATTTTAATAACTTTTTAAAAATTAAACATTAAAAATAGCTATTGAGTAATACTTTAGCTCATTCTAAAAAGGAATTCTCCCACTGTCACTAGAGCACATGAATTGGTTAGGATTTCCTTTGAATTTTTATCAGTGTTAGCTTTGTGTTTCCCAACCACATTTTAAAATAATATATGTGTGAATTTTTTTAATAATAAGCAAAGACTTGATGATTCACCCTCATAGCTCAACAGTTCCAGTGGGAGATGTCTGTCTCTAATGCTTTCAATTAAGGAGTCACAAATGCAGTCTAAGTACATGGAATTCTTTCTTAATCACTACTACCATTTATTGTGTGGTTACATCATTATGCCATCCAGTTACCGTACCAAATACTTTCCCTTTATTTGTTCATTTAATATTTGTTGAGTTATGTTTAAAATACTCTTTGAGCACTTGCAATAAATCAGTGAACAAAGATACAAAAAACTTTGTCCTTATAGAACTAACATTCTCATGGGTTAAGGAATGGATAGATGATAAAAACAGTAAGTAAAATATATGGTATGTTGGAAAGTAATGAATGCTATGGAAAAATATAACAAGAAAGGAAGTTCAGGAGTGCTGGGGAGGAGTGGCAAGTGGTATTCTAGAACAGGGTAGTCAGAGTAAGTTTCATTGGGAAAATAAGAGTTGAGCAAGGACTTGAAGTAGGATAGAGAATAGCAAAATACATATTTTGCAATAAGAATTACCCAGGGTGAAACTTTGCAAATATCTCCTTTAAGGCCAAGATAAAGACAAAATAAACCTCTGAGACTGAAGGTCTTAAGGAGACTTTGTAATGCAACAAAAATCAATATAAGGGTAGTAAAGGAGGATATAAAACTGTCAGTCTTTACAAATGATATGATTTTCTATTTAGAAAACACAAAAAATCTGATATTAATCATGGGAATTAATAAAAGGGTTTAGCAAGGATGCTAGATGCAAAGTAAAGTAAAAATCAATTTTATTTCTACCAAACAATCCAATAGAGAAGTAGGCAGAAAAAATTTTTTATTGTTAAATTTATTGGGATGACACTGGTTAGCAAAAATTACATAGGTTCCAGGTGTACAATTCTACAGTGCACCATCTATGTGTTACATTATGTGTTCACCACTCAGAGTCAGTACTTTTTTCCACCACCATATATTTGACTCCCCCTCTCCCTACAACCACCCCTTTGCCCCTTGCCCTCAGGTAACCACTAAACTATTGATTGTGTCCATGAGTTGTTTCTTTGTGGCTTTCAGTTTTATATTCCACATATGAGTGAAGCCATCTGATTCTTTTTTTTTTTTTTTCGGTCTGGCTTATTTTGCTTACCACAATGATCTCAAGATCTATACTTTTTTTTCACAAATGGTAATAGTTTATCTTTTCATATAGCTGAGTAATATTCCATTGTGTATATGTACCACAGCTTCTTTATCCAGGCATCTGTCAAAGGACACTTTGGGTGTTACCATGTTTTGGCCACCGTGAACAGCAAGGCGATGGACATTGGGGTACATAAGTCTTTGCAGATTAAGGTTTTCAAATTTTTGGGGTAGATACCTAGAAGGGGGATTGCCGGGTTATATCGTAATTCCATTCCCAAATTTCTGAGTAAAATCCACAATGTCTTCCATGACAGTTGTACTAATTTGCATTCCCACCAGCAGTGTGTAAGAGTTCCTTTTTTTCCACACCATCTCCAGCACTTGTTATTCCTTGTCTTGTTGATAACAGCCATTCTCACAGGTGTGAGGTGGTATCTCATTGTGGTTTTAATTTGCATTTACCTAATAGCTAATTTGCATTTACCTAATAGCATTTTTTTCTTTTTAATTTATTTTTATTTTTAGGCATATTGCGGTGACATCTGTTAGCAAGGAATACATAGGTTTCAGACATACAATTCTATAGTGCATTGTAAACTTGTTGTATAATAAGTTCACTACCTCATGTGACTTCTTTTTCCATCACCATATATTTAGCTTCCCCTCCCGCCTCTCCCATCCCCTCCCCTTCTCCCCTCCCTAACCCACTCATCCCCAAATAAACATTAAACTATTGATTGTGTCCATGGGTTATTTGTTTGTTTGTTTGTTCATTTTTTCCTTTGTTGCCTTCAGTTTTATAATCTGCATATGATTGAAGTCATACAGTTCTTTGGATTTTATGTCAGGCTTATTTCGCTAAGCATGATGATTTCCAGGTACATCCATTTTGTTGCTAATGGCAATATTTCATCTTTTCTTATAGCTGAATAATATTCCATTGTGTATATGTACCACAGCTTCTTTATCCAGTCATCTGTCATGGGGCACTTGGGTTGTTTCCATATTTTGGGCACTGTGAACAGTGCTGCGATGAACATAGAGGTACACAAGTCTTTGCTGACAAAGGTTTTCAAGTATTTTGGGTAGATTTGCAGAAGGGGGATTGCTGGGTTATATGGTAACTCCATTCCCAACTTTCTGAGGAAACCCCACACTGTCTTCCACTCCAATTTGCATTCCCACCAGCAGTGTGCGAGAGTTCCTTTTTCTCCACATCCTCTCCAGCACTTGTTATTTCTTATCTTGTTGATAATAACCATTCTAACAGGTGTGAGGTGGTATCCCATTGTGGTTTTGATTTGCATTTCCCTGATAGCTAATGAGGATGAACATTTTTTCATATGTCTGCTGGCCATTTGTATTTCAGAGGGAGAAGTGTCTGTTTAGTTCTTCTGCCCACTCTTTTTTTTTTTTTAATTCACTTTTATTGCTAGACTCACTGGGGCGACATCTGTCAGCAAGGATTACATAGGTTTCAGGCATACAATTCTACAGTGCATTGTCAACTTGATGTACAATAAGTTCACCACCTAATGTGACTTCTCTTTCCATCACCTTATATTTAGCTTCCCCCCCACCTCTCCCACCCCCTCCCCTTTCTCCCCTCCCTAACCCACTCGTCCCCAAATAAACATTAAACTATTGATTGTGTCCATGGGTTATTTGTTTGTTCATTTCTTTTTTTCTTTGCTTTCAGTTTTATATTCCGCATATGAGTGAAATCATGCAGTTCTTTGTTTTTTCTATCTGGCTTATTTCACTTAGCATGATGTTCTCCAGTTTCATCCATTTTGTTGCAAATGGCAATATTTCATCTTTTCTTACAGCTGAGTAATATTCCATTGTGTATATGTACCACAGCTTCTTTATCCAGTCATCTGTTGCAGGGACCTTTGGTTGTTTCCATGTGTTGGCCACTGTGAACAGGGCTGCAATGAACATTGGGGTACATAAGTCTTTGCGGACAAAGGTTTTCAAGT
>PVJL010014030.1:0-29714 GCA_004026885.1 Lyroderma lyra | reverse complement strand
CCATTTTAAATGGTACATATGATAGGCTTAGTCTCACTGGGCTAAATTCAACACGTCAGTAGGCTGACTAAACATTTGAAATGGGACAGTACCATTATTTGCTGTCCCATTTAAAACAGTACATGTGGTCAGCCTATGTTTGTTGTTCAGTAGTATTTCCTTAGGCAGAATGGCTAAAGCATAGACAAAGCACCATTAGTCCCACAAGCCCTTGTTTCATGCTGATAAATAATACATAACATTTTGACATTTGATGTTAGTACACAGAACAGCACAGCCTTAGTAAATGGAGGCAGTGTATGTTGAGTGTATTTTTTTTCCTTTACTAGATCCTGATATTATTATCTACATGCTGCAAATAATATCCCAATTAAAGGTCTCAAAAGCCCCAGAAGCAGGAAGTGCATTCCATCCTGGACTTTGCTCTGCACAAAAACAGGTGCTTTTTGAAGTGATGAGTCTGAAAATCTCAACTGCGCCATATAGGGTGAAAGAGATTTTGAATATGCCCATTTCTAGAGTCAGCCTTCATCTCTACAGGTCCTGAAACTAAATCACATTGAAATCACCTCAGTGTGCCCAATGTTGACAAGAATCTCAGGACCAACTCATTAAAAATACCAACCAAGCCCTTCCTGCTATTTATTTAAATGGCCATACTCATGTGTCTGGTTTGCTAAGCATTTCACTGTGTGTGTGCTACATTTTATATTAGTAGAAATTTAACGTTTTTTTCTTTTCAAATATAACTTTTACCTATAGTTATAGAAATAATACATGAAGATTATAATAAGTTAAGAAAATTCACAAAAGCACAAAGAGGAAGACAAAAATGTTATATACCTTTGTAGAGCAGAGTTTAATTCTAGAGATCTCCAGATACTGAAATGTACTATTTTGATAAGAAAGGGAAGAGGTGGGAGTTCCCTGATGGTGTAGTGGCTTAAGGCTTCGGCATTGGCGCTGTCAGTGCTGCAGCCTGGGTTCGATTCCCAGTCAGGGAGCTACCCACATACCAAAAAAAAAAAAAAAAAAAAAAAGGGAAGAGGAAAATTTGGTGACTGTACATATCCCTTTTTGAAAATTTTTTACTAAATTTATTGGTGCGACATTGATTAGCAAAATTATACAGGTTTCAAGTGTACAATTCTATAACATATCATCTATGTGCTGTACTGTGTGCTCACCAGCCACAGCCAGTTCTCTTTGCATCACCATATCTTTGACCCCCCTCCCTCCTCCAACACCCTTCTTCCTCCTTATTCCTCTGGTATCCACTAAACTGTTGTCTGTGTTTATGGGTTTTTGTTCCTTTGTTTGTCTTGCTCATTTGTCGCTTTCAGTTTTATATCCCCACATACGGTTGTTGACTTTTTCTGTCTGATTTACTTTGCTTAACATGATAATCTCAAGATGAATCCATGTTGTTGCAAATGACAATATTTCATCAGCACACATCCCTTTTTCGTTTCTTGTAGTCTTTATCACTTCCCAGTAGTGCTATGGACCCTTGCTATTTTAGGATAGAAGGTGACACTCAATACTTTTGGCATCTTGGGTTTCACCTCATGTCTTAACCTCTTGATTCTCTATTTTCTTTCCTCATGTTCATATATAACAGATACATTTTTAATTGTGTTTTTGGATGCAAATTTCCTTCGATATTCATTGCAGGACCAAGCAAGGACATTGGATTCCCTCTGGGACATGGCACCACTATGACCATAACACAAGTTTTCCAAACTAGATTCCTCAAACAGAAGCAGACAGAGACAAAACGTTCACTAAGGTGGGAGGGGTCCCACTACAGGGTGGAAAAATGGCAGCTCATGAAATGTCACAGAAGAAATGTCCATGAACTAGAGGCCAAACTTTCATAGTTGACACAGAATCTAATAAAGCTGGTACAAATTTCATCATTGCCACTTACTACATTTGAGTAAGTTAATAACTTGTTAACTTTTACTTGTGAGTAAGTGATGCAAGTTAATAGTCATACCTTCCTTACTAGACTATTTCCAGAACTATGTTAAAAGCTAGGCAATCCCCTAGCATAGTATCTGGTACATAAGAGATGTTTAATAAGAATATTTTCCCTCATTCCTGCCTTCTTGATGATGATTTATAATCTATTAAAGGTCTGGAGTTGAGGGGGGGGTGACATGTTTGAAGTCATTTTTCTGTAGATGTCTTTTGCTTTCATATGTGTCTGTCTCCCATTGCTTACCTGAGAATTTGTAACACCAGGTTAGCAATATTGCTGGGGTTGCCATGGTGACCACTATCCTGTGACTTCAGGTCATGATAAATCAGCAGGAGGCAGAGTCCATGTTTTCATGCAGATGTTCTCAAAAACACAGAAAAGGAAGGGCGAGCTTTATGAGGATACTTGAGTATGAAATTCTTGGCCTTCACTGGGCAATCCTGTGACGTGCAGTCAATACATATGTGACCCACACCACATGTCATGCTTTTTGCAGTATCAGTTCCTTTCAAATGAGCAACCATCACATTTGGGACACTCAGAACACAAATTCATTGTTCCCTGTTTTTTTGTCCCTTTTTGCAATCTGTTCTCTATTTCCAACCCAATATCCTCTCCCACATTCCTTGATTCTCCCTGATTTTTACTGTGAAGGGAAAAAAAGAGAAAAACCCTTTTTCCTTTAATTAAAGTTGCTTAGTGAATCAATTCAGTTTATAGAAAGCAGCAACATGCTTTTCAGGCACATCGCTTTTCTCCCATCACATACCACACATTGTGTAGTATTGATTCTCCCTTTTCTTGTCCAGATATCTTTGGCTTTCTAACCTAGGACCACACAAATCCACACTTTAAGCAGAACTGATTTATCAATTCAATCAAAATCCTCACCCAGAAAGGCAAAAAAGAAAAGAAAAAAAGAAAAGGCATGAACTGCCTAACCAAGCATTGCTCTGGTCATTTAACATAAGACCTCATTTCGTATTCCCAGCTATTCCATGGAAAAGCTGACATTTCTTCATTTTACTGAGGTAAATACTTTGCTTGAGGTCATAGAGTTAGTAACTGTCTGAGCCACTATATGATCCTGAAACTATCTAATTGCAAAGTCAGACCTATTTCTTTCTGTTTAGTTGCTTTGTAATGACATAGATACATCATGCTCAGTACAGAGCATTACCTCTATGTAAAGGTGTACATAGCATTAAAAGCTGCCTGTTGCAACTGGCCAGTATGGTGCCTCAAATTCTTTTTTTAGTACAGTATTCATCAGTGCAACCTGTTTTGGGGGTTGCTGGTCTTTGAATTATATGTATCTAGCAAAGAAGATGTTGCCTGTGGCATTCTATGTCTACTGCATAATACTATATTCCTCAACCCCTGAAAATGAATTTGTTTTTTCTCACTTCTTGTAAGGTTTGCTGACTATTCACACAAGCAGAGAAAGGTACATGTTATCCTTTCCTAATCTGAGCCTCACTTTCTCCATTAGGCTATAAGGAAGCAGCGGGGCGTGATGCAGAGAAAATGGCCTTCAAACCAGGAATACTAAGCTGTGAGTCCTGGACACCTTGAGCAATCTCACCCAATTCTTCATCTCTAAGAGAGCTGAGCCAGGCTCTCTCCTAGCAAGGGTTGAAGCCTCACCTGGGATATGAGGTGAGTGCACACCAGGCCACTGGTACAGAATATGCTCTATGTAACATCAAGTCATTGTGAATGAACAACTATCACATTCAGGAGATTCAATATACAAATTTATTTTTACTTGTATTTTTGTCTCTATTTTTGGTCTAATCTCCAGTTCCAGCCATAACCCCTGGCACGATTGTGAGGATTTAACAAAATAACTTATTTGAAGTTCCGGATACCTTATGTGGCGTAAACTAGATGCTCAACAAAATGTGTTGTTTCCCTTTTCCTTTCCTGAGGCCAATCCACTTCTTTCTTTTTTTGGCAGAGACTACTCTTAACTAATTGGGAAATCCGATTTCCACAGATAATAGCTCCTTGTGATCAGAAAGACCAGTGTTTACTCAGCCAAATGGTACTTTCATGTAATTTCATTAAGGGATATAATTATTTGATAAGCTTACTAGCATCCATTATGTTTGCAGAGAGCAACAAATCAGAACTTAGGCCTCAAAGTGCTCCCAGCCTATGTGGGGAGAGAGTGAAACAAGAGAGGGTTGTGAATGTGGGCTAAGGGTGCTGTACCTGACTTGAGGACTCCAGATTAGAGCCTTGGAGTCATATGAGTGTAGGAAGTCTCCCTAACCACTGGTGGTGGGCAGGAGACTCTCTATGAGATTTAAAATCCTACAGCTCTTCCAGTCTTCAAGATGAGACAGAACCTCTATTCCTGAAGGTACCTATTAGCAACCACCTTGATATCCAGAGTTTGCAATCAAACAGAACCAGTTCAGGAAGAGCTGATTAAAAATTTTAGTTCCTAGTGAACTATATTTCAATATTGCACTGTGAGTGTTAGGAACTCAGCATAGTACATGCAAACAGAAAATCTTTATCTTTGCATTTTTATCTGCATTGATAAGGCCACGTGAAAGAGAAAATAAGCAAATTCCTGAGACCTTTGAAAAATGAAACCAACCAGATCTGATGACTCAAATATTAGATTGGGTGACTGTCCTGATGACCCAATCAGACCCTGATGGTCATTACATGAAAAGATGATACAACCTCTCTTTCAGAGACTTTGGCAGAGTTTTCTTAGAATGAAATTTTTCCTTACGAGACACTTTGCACTACTAGAGAGATCTAGGCAATGTCTTCACTTAGAAACTTCTGCTGAGAACACTAGGCATTTTGGCTAGTTTGTTTGTCTCTTCCATAGCAAGAAATTTAAAGAAAACAAACCCTGGGATACACAGTTATTCAGCCCACATTTGAGGTCAGTCACTGCTCTGTGTACTTATCTCACATCAGTTGTGCACATGTCATTATCCCTGTGCTACAGAGATCAGGATCATGAGGTTAAAGTGACTTTTCCAAGGTCACTTAGTTGGGAAAAGGTGAGATGGGTTTCAAACTTATGATTCCCTGAATGAAAAAACTCACATTATTTTCTGTCCCATGCACTTCTAAAAAGGACAGGATCTAGCTGTCCTTCTCTTGTTCTTCTTACTTACCCTTTTCTTTTTTTGTCTCTGTCTGTCTTAGCTTCCTCTTCCTCCTCTCATCCCATCCTTTCCTCAGTCTCAGCTATATTTCAGTGCCATTGATATCACACTATTGACACTGGTTCATGCTCCTCACTGCCCATCATCTTCAAGTTGGCCAACTCCTATCTGAGGGCCAAAACTTTCCAAGGAAAGTTAGAAGACAACAGTGTGCCTGGCCTTCAATTACAAAGATAATTAACTTTCTTCTATTCTCTCTTTATCTTTTTTATGCACTTTTGGAGTTATTTATCTAATAAAATATCTGTTTGTCAAATGACACTTTAGCCATTGCTCCCAAAACACATAGAGTAGTTAAGGGACCACATGCTCGCAGACAGTATAAAATTGTCAAAGGAAGAGTAACACTTTTCCCACAATTTAATTCTATAAAATATTTTTATTATATTCATAGTTGTTTTTAGTCATCATTCATATGTGGTGACTAATAAGCATTGTGGCTGCCTTTCATTTGCCAATAATGTTCAGAAGAGTGTTTTATTGCTCTAACAGGGAATACAAGGTTAATAGTGGACAACAGGTCCTATGCACCATTTACTGTCCACCATAAAGAACTACGATTAAGATTTTAAGCCAATAGGCTGTCAAAAAGTAGTATACATTGCTTTCAAAGACACAACTTCTGTTTCATTGGAGAGTCTGAATGGCTGAAATCCCCATTAACTACATCGATTATTTTGTAAGCCGGCAGTTTTTAAACAGCCATTGGAGCACAAATGTGGGGCATTGTGGGGAAATCATGCTGGGGAATTTGTTGCATACTTCAGAACTGGACTATCCCTTGAGGTCAGCAAAATGTAACACCATCATGTCACTCTCCACATCTGCCCCTGGCTATCCCTAACCAAGTCCTTTAAGCAGCCACATCCAATCTCCTATAAGCACAGAATACATATCAAACAAAATCTACACATTTCCTGGCTCTAAACTGCCAACTTTGTTCTGGTCCTCAAGCCTGGGTCTACTTGGTCCTGGCTTTCTTAGTCAACATCTTTTGTTCTTGCCTTGTCCTCACATCTGACCCTGGGGAGACCAGGGCTGGGGTTCCCAGGATTATTTATTGTAGAGCTTTGTGTGGTTTGATAGTTCGGGACCTGCACCTGAATGTGTTCTTATTCCTTATTGCAGCTTAACAAATGTGGATGCAGGAAGTCAGAGTATAGGCTAGACTTGTAGCAAATAGGAAACTGTTTCAGATATCTAATAGGGAGTAACAAACCACTCCAAAACTTAGTGGCTTATAATAACTGCATTGATTTTGCTCACTAATCTGCAACTTGGGATAGCTGGAAGGGAGGGGAAAGCTAACATCTGGTTCACTTGGCATTATCCATTTGAAGACATTGATGTCATCTCTACATGTCAACATTGGAACCTCAGAGGAGGATGGAGAGGAGTGGAGAATGAGACCGGAAGGATAAGCATACAATGTTCCTCCAAGTCATGGATATGGAATCGGGTAGAAAAAAGAGCAAGGGAAAATATCCACTGGATAAACAGGTAAGTAAGTAAGAAGACGTCTTATGAAAAGCATCTAGCAAAGCTGATGATGGGTAAGGAGTTATTGAGGGCTATTTGGACAGCCAGAAATAGAGGGGAAAATTCTTGCTCGAGTCCACCTGGAGATGAGATGTCTCTATGACGTAAATTTGAGAGGGTCTGCACTTAGTCCTTGGGCGTGGTTGTCTTAAACAGTCTATTGCCTCTTTAATCTTCTTAAAGAGAATGATGCATCTAAAAACACATTAAAACTATGAAAAATCATATGCAATCATTTGATTTTGCATTTTAAACATCCTTAAAGGGACAATTTAGAATTGTCTAGCTCTAATCGATTTTGTTGGCAGAGTCTTTACAATGTAGGGAAAATAACTTTTGAGAAAAATGTATGTATTTCTCAAAAAGTACACACATATACATATATTTACATATATGCATTTATAGTTTATATACATATGTGAAAAAATTAGTTTTTGCACATCAGAATTATAGACAATCATTTGTACATACTAAACTTTTTATTAAAAAGTTGTCATCCTTAAATTGTATACACACACACACACACACACACACACACACATATACACACCTTCTGGGGTGATAAAATCTTAGTCTCAATTTGAGGTCTCTATTACCTGCATTTCCGCGAGTAGTATTGCAATATTGTACCTTGGGTTGAGGGACAGCGAAGAGACATTTATTCCATAATGTGCACCATGGTATCTCCTGTCAGACTTTTGGTACAATGTGACCATGCCCGCAATTCTGCCCCTGTCTACCACAGTTGATTGGGGTATGTTTCTCAAGCTGGGCTAATCAGAAGCTTACTTTAAGTATTAAAATTTAGACCTGAATATAAAAAGTCATGTTTCTTTGTTTGGATCATCCCAATAATGTACAACTTAGGAAGTGTGGGTCATTTCTTTTTGAACTATGTGGCCTTTGAAGTGGAGAAATCTGGTCTACAGAGAAGAAGAAACAACAAAGCTATATAGAGAGCAACTGATAAGTGTCACCTCCAGCCCTGCATTCTTGTCCTTAGATTTCCAAAGACATCCCTCTTTCCTTATAAGATATGTCCCTATCTATGCTGAGTGATGAAGTGTAAGATATTTTTATCGGGTATAAACAAGTCCTAATATATAGGGTATTACCACACTGAAAAAGCAAATGGGTAGGTATTTCATCTTGGCATGAGCATTGCTTATGCTCACCCAGAATATCTGCCCCTTTAAATCTATAGTTTGGCTTCAAGTTAACTTCTTTTCCTCCCTCTCTCCAAGGTCTTTTTTATCTTACATAAAAAGTTAAGACTTGCTTGCCCTTTTTTTTTGCAGTTTCCCTTTGAAATCAAATGAGACAAAGGCAACTATTTAGTTTTGTTTCATAATTGCCCTTCAAGATGATGAAAACTGTAAAATATTTTTGTTTATTGACTTTATTCTTGTTACAATTTTGTAATGTTTTCATCTGACAGTATCTTATGCTGGGGATAAGGTGAAAGGACAGCACCAAGTTATTTTCTAGTATTATGTATGAAGATGTGCCAGAAATTCTCATTGCCGAAAGAGCCAGCATCGCGGATGGGCCACCTCCCCTTGGCACAGGAAAAACAAGAAGCTTCCGTGGGCATCCCAGACAGCAACAGAGGAAGTGAGCACATTATATGCAGAACTGCCTTCCAAAACCATGCTTATGTGATAGAGATCAATCTTCCAGGCAACAATTACAGACTCACCAGGGAATCAACGCAGCTACACTTACCTTGACCTCAGCAGAATAGGGTGTAGTGGAGGAAGCACCTTTAAGCTCTTGTCTGGGGAGAGTTACATAGACACAGACCAAAGTGTTCCCTTTTCTGGAACACGTGGTTGGCCAGAAGGATAAAAATGGATCGTAGGCCACATGACTTCAGTTAGACTTTAATTTTTGTGGTTTACTTTAAGCAAGAAAAGAGATAATGTCATGAAGAAAATACCATTAATAACAATAGACTAGCATTTAGTGACCATTTAACATGTGCCTGGCATAGTGCTGGTATTGTATTCCACAGCATGAAGATAAGTGTTATTATCTGCATGTTATTAATAAGCAAACTGCAGCTCAGGGAAGTTAGGTCACATGACCTCAAGTTTCAGAGCTGGGACTCGAGACAGGCAGTCTGCCTTCAGTGTTCAGGTTTTGAGAGCTCCATATGAACCATTTTCTCATCCATCCTTCAGACTAAGGGACATCTGCTAAGTTTCATCCCCAGGGTCCAGGCAAGGTCTTTCAGAGTACCAAAGGTTGAGTGTAACCCGAGGAGCCTAGAGGAGGCCTGGCATCAAGGTCTGGAGAATCCTGTTGGAAGCAGATAAGTACAGGAATAGCAAGCCGCTGAACTTGGTCAGGGGCCAGTAGGGGCACAGCGCAGTTCAGTTCGTGGTCAGTTAAGATCATTGTTAGCAAGTATATTGAAGCTGCCTTGAATGAATGCAGGAGCTAGGCCTGGGTGCTTAAAAAGTACTGACTTTGTGTGCTGGGGAAGGTACCGAAGCAGCCAGAGCTTTCCCAGACAACAGATGGAAGGAAGCGAGCATCTTCATATAAACCATCAGTCCATTCCACTATGGAGGAAGCACATGCCTCAGAGGCAGGCCCATGGCACAGTTCTGGCTCTGTCACTCTGCCCTATTTGGGCCACGTGGCTTTCTAAACCCTTTCCTATGAAGAGAGGAATATCTTTATTTTTAATGCATTCATACCAAGTCAAGTGAGGAGGAATTGTAGAACTAGTGTTTGAACTGAGAATTCCAAACTCAAGAAACTTTCTAGAATGATTTCATCACAGAAGAGTCAAAACCTGTGCAAACTGTAAAATGCTATGTATATGTAGTTTGGAGGTATTTGTAGATAGTGGGGAGTGACCACTTCATACACCTCTTCTATGTTATCTCCGCCCCACAGGCTGCTTTTCCCAGTCCACAGCAGTGCTGGGATAAACATGCCTGAATAGCTTTGCTTCGGTAATGTATCATTTAGCCCACGTCACTCTTGCAGCAGATTGTTCAGTGGTTTCTTCCTGATCTCTTTTCTCCTCCCTCCTCTCAGCCTCCCTGCCCATCACCCCCACCCCATCAGCTAGTGTCTCTCAAAGGGCCCTAGAAGATCTGGTGAAATTTCTCAAAGTATTTGAAGAACTGAACCTATGGCTTTTACAACTTACCTGGATCTCTGCACATTTCTGGTCATTTCTGTTCAGCACAAAGTCCTTCTCAATACTTTTCCGTGACTTTTTACCCCCTCATGAAACAGTTAGGAAACCCCTGGCTTTATTTTTCATGAATAAAGGTCCTAGAGAGACTCAGATTTCTTACGAGTTAGGACTCCCTCAATTCAACAAATAACCATCCCATAACCAGAAGAGTTGCACGTGAAAAAAAAATGAGGAAAATGAAACAGTTTAACATTCCTGGAAAATATAACATCATCTCTCATGTGTGGAAAGCTGGAGAAGGTGGCCTTTTGCTTGACCTGGCTAATTATGAAGCGTGCCTATTTAGATAAAAGTTAGTCAATTTTTTGAGATCACTCATCAAAACAGGTTTTGGGGCATGCCTAACCAGTTTACCCATGGGAGTATCTGCAGAGAGATTAGGAACACCAGAAAAGAGTCAGCACAACTTCTTTTCTGGAAGAAAGATTTTATTGTGGGTACAAGGTTGTTTTTTATTTTAATTTTTTTTTGTTTGTTTTTGAAAAACATTCTAGGACTAAAGGATAGTAATAAAGTTAATTCAGTGGCTACACACAGTATGAGGTGCTGGTGAAGGCCCTCTCTAGAAACTCCCCACTTCCCTGCTCTAAGTGGCTTCAGGTGAATACAATCCATAACCTCCACATTTAAGCCTTTGATAGAGAATCTCCAGGAAAGAAGAAATGATGGTGATTCTCTGTTCCTGTGGTGCTCACCTCCCACTTTGGAAGGGGGCGTCTCTCCCTCTGATTGATAATGTCGCCTACCACACTGCTTCCTGATTGCACTGCTTTACCTTCAGAGCTCTGACTCAAGAGACTGGGGAACATTTTAGTATAGATGAGACAGGCTCGTGTTTTCATGGGACTCTCTTAAATTCCAAAGATAGTCAAAAATGGAGAGTAGGCACAGTGCCCAGCATTCTGGGTCATGACAAAAAATTTCCTTGACCCTATCTCAACTTGCTCCTACACTAGGCTCACAGTCTGTCTTCTAAGAGGTAAACCTTGATCCCCAAGGATCAGCTGGACTTCCTGTGTTCCTTCTTTCTAGATTCCAGCCCATTTGTATAGGCAGAGCTGCAGCTAACTCATAAGTCTTTTTCTAGCACTTTCACTTCCCTCATCATCAAGAGAACATTCCGACACTGATAACCACTTCATGCATAGAGCTTGCCCACTCAAATGCCATTTTTAATTAGAAAGACCTTTACCATGGCACAGTTATTCTGATTGACTTCTTTCTGAGGGTGTGACTTGTCCCACACACAGGATATGAACCATTCCTTGCAGAACTACTCTAAGATAATTATCATCGTTGTATCAACTGCACATATCAATTCACTGAGGAACAAATTGAGTAAATGATGTTTCTAAAGTCACATGGCTCATAAAGAGGAGGACCGAGTTAAGTCCAGGCTTTGCTAAGTAAGCCCCAGTTATTCTCTGCTGACAAGATGCATTCCCAAGCTTCTAATGTGTATCTTTTATTTCATGGAAACAAACAATCTGTCAAACCTGACTCCAAACCTGCACTAGTGTGCTTTGAACCAGCCAAATTTTATTTGTAAAGATCTCTGGGTAAGCCTGGTTAGGCTATTTATTATAGTTTTTCTTGCTCCAGAATGGAACTGGCTGGTAACTTGAAAAATGGATGGAGAATTGTATCATTGCACTCTGACTGTTAAAATCTCTCCTTCCAGGCTGAAATGCTACTGTACTCTGTCAGTTGCTCAAGGTATTCATCCTGAAATTATAGCGCAGACCATTAAGCTTGAGGGTATTCTCAATACTTTACCATATAAGCTGTGGAGACCCCACTGAGCACAGAAGGCTGGGAAGTGAGTGAGTGTGTATTGTTAGTGAAATGCTTTGTGCTCAGAGAATCCCTGTAGAGATTGGCAAAGGGAGAAGAATGTTAAACTTAATTCAGACCAGCTGGGATATTGTGACCCCTCCTGTTCAACTTGACAATGTTTGGTAATGCCCCTTCTCTTCTAGATCAGCTGCCAGCAGTGCCCTAAATCGCCCTGAGAAATGACTAGACCTCCTGAGTAGAGTGCCTGCGCCCTTATATCTCATCCAGGTCTTGCCCAAATCTCAACTCAGCTGCTTCCTCAGGTCCACACTGCTGCCTTTTTCCTGCTGACCTCTTGCTCTCCATTCTCTTGTGCAGCACCTTTAGACTTGCTCTTTAATTGATTCTTTCTTTATCTTCGTGCCTGGGCTTTCTAGCATCAATTTGTGGCGGGCTCACCACAGGCAAGAAGTTGGCCCTTTGCTTCTCATCCTTCAGCTGTCTGCTGTCAAGCTGAATCTCTTTATCCACACTTGGTGTTTGGGGACAATGGATTGCCAGACTTGGTAAGAAGCATAGACTAACCTGCAACCACCTGGTTACCAGGTCCGTGACAGTATGGCCATTCCTAAAGATAAGTGTTTTCAACCTTTATAACCCTCTTCAAGCCAATCCTTCTACCTGTGTGTCAGTGTTTTAAAAATATCATAGCCTAGGCCATATCCCAGAATAATTAAATCACGATCGTTGCAAGTGGAACATAGGCATAAATATTTTTTTGAAACTCTGCAGTTGCTATTAATGTGCAAGTAAATTTGATGAGGATTGGGCTAGGGAAATGTGGTATGACTGTTGAATAGCACTGAGGTTAGAGGTCATGCATAATACCAGTTACAGGGTCATTTTTTTTCCTACTAGTTTCAGCAGCATGAGCAGTTATAGAGTGGGCTGTGGATTATATTTAACCAAGGTTAAATTTAATTAGAAAAACATAATGAAGGGAAAGAAAGACAGGGGAGATGAGTTGTGTGAGAAAAGGTGATTAATATGATGGATCCTGGGCTCTCTGCTGAGTAAGGAAGAACTTGAGGGTTTAATGGCTATAACAGTGAAAAGTCAACAGTATGACAGGTCAGTAGATTCCTATAAGGTCAAATTTTTGGACCTCACTAGAAGAGTAACCTGGAAAAGTGGAAAGTGGTAATCAGATTATAGTATACTTGGAATTGAGATTGTAAAGAGGGTAAGGTTATTAGTAATGCTAAATTCTACAGAATGACCATGGGAGGGGGTGACTGATATAGGCTAGAAGACAGAATATTAGGGAGAGCAGATTAAAGTCCAATATACTATAG
Source organism: Lyroderma lyra (assembly GCA_004026885.1). NCBI lineage: Eukaryota > Metazoa > Chordata > Mammalia > Chiroptera > Megadermatidae > Lyroderma > Lyroderma lyra. Next base: position 16,643 of record PVJL010014030.1, on the reverse strand, counting down.
AGGTCCTTTATGTAAATGATGAAATCATCAAAAATATGTTATGGATGGTATTTTAAAAAGTGACATTAAGGAGGAGGATCAAGATGGTGGTATGAGAGGGTGTCCCTGAAATTACAAACTGAATAGCCAAAATCAGACAAAAGAATGAATCTCTGTGGCACAGCCTCAGCTGAGAGGTATACCCACCTCAAGAAAACACCTAAAGGTCAGAGAAAGGGAGGCGAAAGGGAGAAAAGGGAAAGGAGCAGTGGGGAGATGGGGCTGTGAAAGCTGGGGCCTAAAAGAAAAAGAACCAGAGAGGGGGCTGGGGAAAATGGGCTTAAGTACAGCACAATCTCAGGCAAGTGAAGGAGCAGACATGGAAGCCCCACAAAGAGAGGAGAAAAAGTCCAAGCATGAGCTGAGGAGACCTAGGGCCCCAGCTGTAGCACCATGCCCTGGATGTGATATGGCCTGAACAAAGGTATAGTAAAGTTCCTGGGGTGAAAACAGGGACCTAGCCAAATGCAGCCCAAAACTAGGAGCTGATAGGCACAGGACTTGCCCACCAATTGGCCCTCTATGAACTTAAGACTAAGTGCTGACAGCTGGGGGGTGGGGGGCGGGTCACTGACCAGAACAAAACACAATCCCAGGTGAAACTCAGGCTCAGGAGAAGAGAGAAAGATGGTGCCAACAGTGCACAACCACGCTTGTGTGCTCCTGATGGAGGGTCAAGCTTGCTTTGTGGTGTGCATCCAGCTGGATCCAGTGCACTTCTGACAGAAGGCCAAGCTTGCTTTGCAGCACCAATCCCCCCAGCTCCAGGGCACTCCTGATGAAAAGCCAAGCTTGCTCTGACTCAAGAGACTGGGGAACATTTTAGTATAGATGAGACAGGGTCAAGCTTGTATTGCAGTGCATGCTAGGCACAGCATAGCACTCTCCTGACAAAGGAGTGGGCTTATGCTGCAAAAGGGCCTGTCCTGGTTCTGACTACTCCTGGTGGAGTGACAGGCATGTTTTACAGCTAAGCCAGCACAGATGGTAGCAAGCAACCTTGGGAAAAACAGAAGTACTGAACCACACTGCTCCCACCACTAGGCAGAAACTGTGAACATGGGACTTAGCTGTTTCTCCTTGCTATTCTCCAAACTACCATTACCCTTTGCCCCAAACAAGCCCTGAGCCCTCCCCAACAAACCCTGTCCCATGAGAACCAGCAGGAAGGCTCAGGAAAACTGTAAAACAAAGGCACAGCAGCTCTTATCTGCATCAATCTCAGAGGCAAAGAATATCATCTCCTACCACATTTTTCCCAAAGAAGAGGCACATTGAAACCAAGGCAACTGAATAAAAGAAAAGAAGCCCACCCTCCATGAAAGTTCTAAGAGTGAGAAAATTGAACAAACAAGAGAAAATACTGTAAGACACTGCAGCAATACCAACCAGGGAGTGAAAGAAAGACCTTTTCATATCTGCCAAGGGAAAAAGTTCTTATGCCCAGGAAAAGAAGCACATTAACTACAACCAGCTCCCTTGGAAACAAAGCATCTCAGAGGGAAAAGGGAAAATCTCCAGAAAAGGAACTTATAGATTTGAAAATATATGATCCAAGTTACACGGAATTCAAGACTGCAGTCCTAAACTCAGAAAGTTTAAACAATGTTGGCTGAGTATTCAGACCCAAATAAATAATCTCAGAAAGGAAATCTCTGAACAAAAGGAACACTTTAACAAAGAAATTCAAACTATAAAAAAAATCAAATAGAAATTTGGGAGATAAACAATGCAATACAATAAATAAATAATGAACTAACTAGCATAGGAAGAAGGACTGACCAGATGGAGGAAAGAATTAGCCACATCGAAGATAGAAACATAAAAATTGAACAGAAGGAAAAGGAAAGAGATTTAAGGACCAAAAATATGAAAGATTTCTACAAAAATTATCTGACTATATTAGAAAGAACATTAGAATAATAGGAATACCAGAAGAAACAGAACAAAATTTAAATGAGAGCTTAATCACTCAATAGTAGATGAGAACTTTCCAACTCTATGGGAAGAACTGAAACCCCAAATTCAAAAAGAAAACAGGAACACTAGCTACCTAAATCCCACCAGACCTTCTCCAAGTCACATTATACAGAAGATGTCAAAAATCAGAGACAAAGAAAGATTTCTAAAGGCAACCAGGGGGAAAAGTTATAACCTTCAAAGGAAAGCCCATCAGGCTGTTATTAGGCTTCTCAGCAGAAACTCTTCAAGCCAGGAGGGAGTAGAATCATATATTCAAAATATTAAAAGAGAGGAACTACCAGCCAAGAATAATTTATCCAGAAAAGTTGTTCTTTAGAATATGAAGGAGGAATGAAGACCTTTTCAGACCTACAGAAGCTGGGGGAATTCTCCAACACAAGGCTATCACTCCAGGAAATACTGAAGGAGGCTACTCAACCTAAAACAAAAAGCCAAAATAAATGTCAAAAAGTTAGGACAACAAAAACATAAAAAGGAAAGAAGTAAAGGTTTAAATCCCCAAAAGAGAATAGAAATTAAACGTATGCTTAAGTAAAGGAGCCATTGCATATATGAACCTTTCCTTTTCATAAACCTCATGGCAACTACTCAAATAAATAAATAAATAAATAAAAATAAAACAAAAAAAAAAAACAAGAGAAAACAGAAAGCAAAATTGTAGCACAGTATCAAACAAAAACAACTTACAGTGAGAAAAAAGCAAAGAAGAAACTGAGGCACCACACAACCAAAACCAGAAGACAAAATGGCCATAGGAAATCTTCATGTATCAATCATAACCCTATATGTAAATAGACTAAACTCACCAATGAGAAAGCACAGAGTGTTTGATTGGATTAAAAACAAAATCCATCTATATGCTGTCTCCAAGAGATGCACCTCAGCCACAAGGACAAACACAGACTCAAAGTAAAACACTGGAAAACAATACTCGAAGCAAATGACATCCAGAAAAAAAAATGCTAGAGAAAATTAGCACAATGAAGAGCTCGTTCTTTGAAAAAAAAATCAATAAAATTGACAAACTCCTGGCTAGGCTCAAAGGGGCAAAGAGAAAAAAAATGACCAAAATTAGAAAAGAAAGGGGAGAAATTACTACTGATATCACAGAAATTAAAAAGATCCTGAGAAAAATGTTATGAAGGACTATATGCCACCAAATTTAACAACCTTGAGAAATGAACAAGTTTCTAAAAACATATAGTCAACCTAGACTGAACTAAAAAGAACTGGACAATCTAAATAGACCAAACAACATAAGAAAATTAAAACAATCATCAAAAACCTCCCCCAAGGCAAAAGACCAAGACCAGACAGTATCACCAATAAGTTTTAGCAAGCATTCAAATAGGAACTGAGGCCTATCTTCCTCAAACTCTTCCAAAATATTGAAGAGAGGCAATACTTCCCAATTCATTCCAAGAGGCCAACATAACCCTGATATCAAAGCCTGATAAAGATAACACAAAATAGAAAACTATAGGCCAATATCTCTGATGAACACAGATGCAAAATTCCTAAACAAAATTCTAACAAATAGAATACAACAATGTATTGAAAAGATTGTACAATATGATCAAATAGGATTCATCCCAGGAGCACAAGGATGGTTCAACATAAACAAATCAATTAATGTGATACACCACGTAAACAAACAAAAAGATAAAAACCATATGATTATATCAATTGATGCAGGAAAAGCATTTGACAAGACACAACATCCACTTATGATCAAAGAACTGAATAAAATAAGTACAGAAGGACAGTATCTCACATAATAAAGGCCATATATGACAAATGTTCAGCTAATATGCTGAATGGGGAACAACTGACAACTATTCTCCTAAAATCAGGAACAAAACAGGGATGTCCCCTGTTATCACTGCTATTCAATATAGTACTGGAAGTTTTAACCAGAGCAATCAGGCAAGAGAAAGGAATAAAAGGCATCAACATTAAAAGAGAAGAAGTTAAACTGTCACTGTTTGCAGATGACATGATTCTTAATATAGAAAAGTGTAAAGACTTCATCAAAAAACTATTAGAGATAACAAATACAGTAAAGTTGCAGGATATATTAATAAAATCAATACATAAAAATTAATTGCATTTCTATATACCAACAATGAAACTTCAAAAACAGAAATAAGAAAAAAATTAGCTTTTGTGATCACAACCAAAAGAATAAAATACCTAGGAATAAACTTAACAAAGAATGTGAAGGACTTATATACTGAAAAGTATAAAACACTACTAAAAGAAATTGATGAGGACACAAAGAAATGGAAAGGTATTCCGTGTTCATGGATTGGAAGAATCAACATAGTTAAAATGGCCATATTACCCACAGTAATATACAAATTTAATGCAATTCCCCTCAAAATCCCACAGACATTCATTTAAGAAAAAGACAAAAGAATTATCAGATTTATATGGAACCACAAAAGACCCCAAATCACCAAAGCAATCTTACATAAAAATAATATGGCTGGAGGCATCACACTCCCTATTTTCAGTCTACACCAGAAAGTGTCAATAATCAAGACAGGCTTGGTATTGGCAGAAAAACAGACACACAGACCAATGGAATTGAATTGAAAACCCAAAAAAAAACCCCACAAATATAAGGACAAATAATTATTGACAAAGGAGCAAAAAAATATACAGTGAGGAAAAAAAAGCCTCTTGAGTAAATGGTGCTGGGAAAATTAGAAAACCACATGCAAAAGAATGAATTTCAACTGCAAACAGCCACCGTATGCCAAAATGGATTAAAGACCTCCACATAAGGTCCAAAACAATAAATTGTACAGAAGAAAAACAATGGTACTAAACTTAAAGACTTGAATTTAGGGAAGGGAGGACTTTATGAACCTAACCTCCAAAGCAAGGGAAATAAAAGCAAAATTAAATGAATGGGACTATATCAAACTAAAAAGCATAAGAAACCATTAATAAAGCAAAGAGACAACCAACAGAGTGAGAGAAAATATTTGCAAACAATGCCTCTGATAAGAGGCTAATATTTAAAAACTATAAAGGACTTGCACAACTCAACAACAAAAAAACAAACAATCCAATTAAAAAAACAGGCAGAGAACCTGAACAGAACTTCACCCAGGAAGACGTACAAATAACCAACAGATATATGAAAAATGGCCCAACTTCACTAGCTATTAGAAAAATGCAAATCAAAACCACAATGTGATATTACCTCATACCTGTTAGAATGGCTATAATCGACAAGACAATGAACAAGTGTTGGTGAGGGTGTGGAGAAAAAGGAAACTTCATACACTTCTGGTGAAAATGCAAACTGGTAGCTCTATGAAGAACAGTTTGGAGGTTCTTCAAAAAACTAAGAAAAGAATTACCATATGACCCGGCAATTCCACTTCTGGGTATCTAACCTAAAAAAATTGAAAACCTTAGTCTGCAAAGATTTATGTACCCAATGTTCATCCCAGCACTATTCACAGTGGCCAAGTCATGGAAACAGACAAGTGTCCTTCGATAGGCAACTGGATAAAGCAGCTGTGGTACATATACACAATGAAATATTACTCCACCATAAGAAAAGATAAAATAGGGCCATTTATGACAACATGGATGGACCTTGAGACCATCATGCAAAGCAAAATAAGCCAAACAGAAAAAACCAAGAACCATATGATTTCACTTTTATATGGAACTCAAAGCTGAGAGCAACAAAGAAACAAAAACTCATGGACAGTGCTCAGTGGTTATCTTAGGGTAAGGCGGGAAAGGGAAGGGAGAGAAGGGACAGGGACACAAATGTAAGGTAAGGAAAAGGGAACTCACTCTGGATGATAAACACATAACACAACACATACAGGATGTATTGTACATCTAAACCTTTGTAATTTTTACTAAACAATGTCACCCCAATGAATTTAACAATAAAATAAGGAAAAAGAAATGCCTCCTCATGGAAGTGACAAATATTCATATTTCATTTGAACAAAGCAAGACACATGGCAAAATCTAACTATAATTGGAAGGAGGGAAGTGAAATTTTTTTATTTGCACCAAGTAGGGAAAATGAAATTGGCAAAAAATGATTTGTACCGTACTCAAGTTTCCCATTGGACTGTAAGAATATGTATGTTTTGTTCATCTTGGTATCCACTACTATGTTGACTGGCATGTAGTAGTTACCTTCAAACTATTTCCTAAGTAAACAAAAGTGTCAAAGCTGCTATACAGAGCTCAGAACGCAAAAAAAAAAAAAAGAAAGAAAGAAAAGAAAAAGAAAGAAAGAAAGAAAGCAAAAAGAAAAGAATAAGTGACATTGGACATATACAAAAATTACAAAATAATTATACACAAATGTAATACCTATTCAAACAAAGTAAAAAATTTAAAAACCATTATTTAGAGAGAAGATAAGAAAGAGTAGAGCAGTGATTAGAAATACAGACTTTGGGGAAAGATCCTGGCTCTACCACTTCTCTGATAACTTCACCTCTTGGCAACCCATTTTATTCACGTATCAATGTAGACAATGATAGCATCTTCCTAACAGTTTCGTTATGAGAAGTTAACTGATGTGGAAACTTTAGAGTACACAGAACATTGCTGGTATTACCACCCATGAGTTGTTAACCACATTTCTCAATTATCCTTGTTTGTTCTCAGTCTGAAATGACTCCAAGAAAGGGGTCCTCAGATTTGAGGATGCTTCAGAATCATCTTGATGGATTGAAAATGTACTGGGTCCCAATCCCAAAGTTTCTGATACAGGGTAGTGCCTGAAAATTTGCATTTCTAAAAAGCTCCCAGGTATAGCTGGTTCTGCGGGTCTGGGGATGGAGCACAGAGCTGTGTTTTAACAAACCTCCTCCCCAGATGATTCTTATCACAGGCTAAAGTTTGAGAACTGCACTAAGGCTTATAAAATAAACATCCTTAAATCTTTCTTCATGTCTGGTCCACCTTAGCATATCTCTTGAGTCTTCAGGTCATGGTAACATCAAAATTCTCTTTTCTTTTTCTCTTTCTCCAGTAAATATTAATGAATTTATTTCAATTCAGGTCCTTCCTGTTTAGCTCCCTAAATAATTTTCCAGATAGCTTGGTAAAAATTGGAAAAGAATATTTCTCACCAAATGAGTTGAAGTGCTTTTTCAGACTTTCAAAGGAAACATGCTCTTACTTTCAATTGCTGTTATACTTTTAGAAATGCTAAGATTTAATCAAGGCTTTGCCATGTGCAATTGCAGCAACTGTTTAAGACAGTTTTCAATTTTCATAAAATAATCTGAATCTTAAAAATAAAAAGGTAGATGTTACATTCATTCAATATCATATGGGGGCAAAAAGCATTCAAGGTTTGTTTAGAAGAAAATGCATAGTTCATCTCGTGTTTAAGACTAATTGAAAGCTACAGACTTAATGAAGTTACTTATTAACATAACATTTTTGTGGAGCAGTAATACAAATAATTTCTGCCAAATAAACAGATACCAACACAAATGTATGGTTTATTAGACATTAAATAGTTTGCACCTAATTCAGCCATGGTTTCTTAACATTTCTTTGTTAAATGGCCTATAAATAAATAGTCTTGCTTTTTAAATGTCCTTTGAACCAGTCACATCTTCTGATTCCCTCATTAGTTAATGAGTTAAAATTTTTACACTTGCTCATTTTAAATTTGCCTGAGAAACATGATTTTGCATTCCTGAAAATTGTACTTTAGCACTGCTTAATGAAGAAGTCATTTGAAAAAGTTTTTCAAAGGATTGGGTTTGAAGCTTAGTAAAACAATGATCATTCTGTGACACAAATGTGAAACTATTAGTTACATTTTATCGTAATTAGCTCAAAGACACTCATACATTGCAATAAAGGATTTGAAAACGTATAATGGAAAGCTAAATTACCATGGTTTCTCAGATTATACCCGTTTTTTTCATGGGAGAGGTACTCAGGTGGCGACCATTCAGGTATTTTATTGTTCCAGGGTGAAGTTTTGACAGAAAGTAAAAATTCAAAGATGGGGACTCTTAACCATTTTGTCCCAAAACTCTAATTAATCTATGCTTCCTGGAACTAGTGTCAAGTTTTGATATAGTTTCTGACTATGTCCTTTCTGGGATCATTTTCCTGTACTGCCCATGGATGCTATGTAATAACCACAAGTCACACATGTGTGGTCACATTATAACCACATAATAATGACCAGTTGGGCATAAACCAGAATCTCCTGTGTTATACAGCAGGGAGGAACTGAGCCCAGAGGCTGCACCATATCCACTTAATCTTTTCTTAATTAAATTAAAGTTTCCTAGATAGAAAGAGCATTTTTTAAACAAAGATATGAAATTATTTTTCCACAATGAAGAATGTTCACTAAAGCCCATTTTCTAAAATGAAAATTAGCTAAGATTTCAGAAAATGAGAGAAGGCAACCCAAACAAAATCTAAGGGAAGATGCTAATATAAGAAAATGCATTTAAAAATACAGAACTAGAAGTTAGTAAAATTGGTGAATATATTCAAAATACAGTTGCTTAAAAAATTTAATAAAAGAGAAAATTACTAAGTTTAATAAAAATAAGATAAATCAAAATTAAAAAGAGGATATGATAACAGATAAGATGATTAAATTATAAGGGATTGCTGTTGCAGTTTTATGATAAAATTAGAAATATTGATGAAAGGCACCGTGTTTTATAAAATAGACCAGTAAGTACTATAATAACAGTGAAACTAACATTGAAATTTACACAATAAGAAGTATTAATAGAAAACCTGAATAGAGAAATAGGGAAAAGAAAGAGAACTGTTAGAGATTATCTACAGCAATGAAAGTCACCAGTGTGAGAAAATTTTTCTACTTTATTCTTTGAAGATTTCCCAGCATATCATCTATTCCTGGCATTGAGCAGGAGGAAAGTTACAAGGTAATGAACACTTAAACCCTAAAGCTGATAAAGTTTTCACAAAACCAGAAATAAATTGATCACAGACATAAATATGAAAAACTAAGCAAAGTACTGAATATTAAACAGTACAACAGGATGTTAATAAGTCAAATTTGGGGCTTCAAGACTGGTGTAATGGGAAAAATTCATGAATATCACAGAGTATATATCAACAGTTTAAAGAAAACTAATTATATCACTTTTATAGATATGTAAAAGAAATACGGTTAATTCTAAATTCATACCAATAAATAATTTTTAAAGGAAAAGATTCTGCCTTCCTAAATTAGCTTATTTTTAATGAAAACAACTTTATTTACTGAATAAAGGATATAAACATTATCTGTGGAACTGTACTGATGCAGATATACAAGTGGAATGGACCCACAGCCAATGGATCTTCTGTTCAGTGCCTGAGTTTCTACAAGTGGAGATTCATCAGCTCCTCATGTACAATATTTAAATACCAGGGAAAGAATAGGCAGTTAGAGACAGGACCACATGGAAGATCTTATAGAACTAAGATAAGGCCAGAAGGGTAAGCAGATGCTGAAAGTAGAAAGGTAGCTCTATTCTTGATGATACTATTTTGCCAGTGCAGGAAACTAAATGAAGAAAAGCAATTGGTTTCTTGGTCTGTTGATGATCTTGTCAGAAGAATAACTAGTAACAATGGCAAAGCCAACTCCGAGCTACCCAAGTTGCTACTAAACTTCTTTCTAAGAAAAGTATCTCCAACACCCTCTCCATTAAAAGTATAAACTAGACTGACTTGATTACAAAATTTGTGTGTACGTGTTTTGGACAGGATCAACTGGTATTCTCCTTGCTTTCACTGCCTTTGCCAAGGCCTCTTCTGTATCATCAGATGAAAACAAGGCTGAGAGGGGAATTCTGACAGCATTCTCTGTTCTGTTGGCATCTCCTGAAGCTCACATCAATGAACAAACAATTTGGAGTCTAGGAAACATTGTCGGTAGTAGCTAAGATCCTGACATGATTATTGATTTTGTGTCAATGGATCCCTCTCAGCTTTACTTGTATTTCCTTACATGTCAATTTGAGAATGGGATTATGATCTTACCTGAACATTTTTAAGTAACTGTTGTAACAAAATTACCACTGATCTCTCATGAGAAACTGTTAAGTATTTTCCTGCTTGTAATTTTTCCATAATTACAAGCTAATAACTATTTTCCTTCTTTTTTCTTATTCTTTGCAAAATTTCAGTCATTTCCACATTAATAATGATCTAAACAAACAAATTGAGATACATCTTAAAAACAAAAGTTTATTCAGTTAGTGAGCTCTTGTGGTGTATGGAATGACAGAGTCACAGGAAACATTGCCACTGAGACCAATGAACAAATTAGTAGTGCATTAGATGCAAGAGAACCTAGAGTATTTTCCAGCTAATTAACAAAAAACTAATACCTAGAAGGAAGCAGGGTGTTGTTTAATATTATAGTTGACTGTCAAGATCAGATCCAGGAGGTTGTCAATTATGCCATCTTTTCCTGATGATATTCAAGAGGAAGTTGTAAGAATGACATTCTCAAGTGGAAAAAATTAAACATGCGATATATGTTTAGTCCATGGAGGCACAATTATACACTATTAATAAACCTTATATTTAAGAAAGACACTAAAATTGCTCTGATTATTATGGACACCATTTGAAAGTTCTTTCAAGTTGCCAAGAAAATGAGTAAAATTGAGAAACTGGGCTCTGTGATTAAAGAGAGTAGAAAACTAGACAAAATTGAAGCTATTTAATTCATGAAAACAAATCTGTATTGAGAACACTGGAAGGCTGATTGAAAAGTGTTTTACTACAGCAGGAGAAGACAATCAGAACACGTCTAATAACTGTTGGACGTTTGCAACCAAAGTATGAATTCTTCTTTGAATTTATATGAAGTTGTTCAACTAACATTTAATTAATTTGAAAAAAAGGAAAAAAATGAGGAAATAAGGAAGAAAGGTAGCTTTAGGGGAAAAAAAAAACTATATAGAAGAAAACATCGGTACTAAACTAATACACCTAGGGCTCAAGGAGGTCTTCATGAAGCTGACCTCAAAGACAAGGGAAGCAAAAGCAAAAATAAATGAATGGAACTATATCAAACTAAAAAGCTTCTGCACAGCCAAAGAAATCATCAACAAAACAAAAAGACAGCTAACTGAATGAGAGAAAATATCTGCAAATAATGCATCAGATAAGAGTCTAATATTTAAAATATATAAAGAACTAGTATGACTTAACAACAAAAAAAAACAAATAACCCAATTAAAAAGTGGGCAGAAGAACTAAACAGACACTTCACCCATGAAGAAACACAAATGGCCAGCAGACATATGAAAAAATGCTCATCCTCATTAGCTATCAGGGAAATGCAAATCAAATCCACAATGAGATACCACCTCACACCTGTGAGAATGGCTGTTCTCAACAAGACAAGGAATAACACGTGCTGGAGAGGGTGTGGAGAGAAAGGAACTCTGGTACACTGCTGGTGGGAGTGCAAACTGGTACAACCACTGTGGAAGGCAGTGTGGAGGTTCCTCAGAAAATTGGGAATGGAGCTACCATATGACCCAGCAATCCCCCTTCTGGGGATCTACCCAAAAATCCTGAAAACCTTTGTCCGCAAAGACTTCTGTACCCCACTGTTCATCACAGCACTGTTCACAGTGGCCAAAACATGGAAACAAAGTGCCCTGTGACAGATGACTGGATAAAGAAGCTGTGGTACATATACACAATGGAATATTACTCAGCTGTAAGAAAAGATGAAATATTGCCATTTGCAACAAAATGGATGGACCTGGAGATCATCATATTTAGTGAAATAAGCCAGACAGAAAAAACAAAGAACTGTATGACTTCACTCATGTGCGGAATATAAATGGAAATGGAAAGCGACCAAGAAATAATAAACAAACAAACAAACCCTCATGGACACAATTAATAGTTTAATGGTTATTTGGGAACAAGGGGGGAGGGAATGAGAGAACAGGGAGGAGACAAGAGAAGAGAGAGGGGGACCCAAATATATGGTGATGGAAAGAGAACTGACTCTGGGTGGTGAACATATAATGCAACAAATAGACGATGCACTGGTGAGTTGTACACCTGGAAGCTATGTAACTCTTGCTAACCAATGTTGTCCCAATAAGTCTAACAATAAAAAAATATTTTTTATAAAAAAAATAAAAGCAATTCTTAGAAATTGCTTGCAAACCTGAAAAAAATAAATTAAATTAAAAATACCATGGATTTCTGCTGGTGGGAAAACAGAAGAGATTTACTTTACCTACTCTTCTCACTGAATACAACTAAAAACATTATATACCACACAACATAAAAAGACTAAGAAAGGGAAGTAAGAGTGCAGATTGGCTAAGAACCTCAGGACCCAAAGAACAACAAAGTGGTTTTTCTCTGGTTTGTTTCCATTTTTGTTTTTTTGGATTTTTCTTCTAATATGGCCTAGATTTAGAGCAGAAGAAATCAAGCAATCTGGAGGCCCAAACAAAAGCTTATTCCAGGATCAGATGGTTTCACTGGAGATTTCTACTAACCCTTTAAAGAAGAACTAACACCAATTTTATATAATCACTCTTAGAAAATAGAAAGGAGAAAACACGTCCTAATTTATTTTTGAAGTTACAATTATTTTGATATCAAAAGCAGACATGGATAATATAGATGCAAAAATCCTTAACAAAATATTAGCAAATAGAATTCAGCAATATACAAAAGGATCAAGTGGGTAAAGCTCTTTTGACATTTGAAATTTAGTCAATTTAATCTACCATATAATATCAATCAATGCAGAAAAAACATCTGACCAAATTGTCTCAATTTTATAAAAAGTATCTACAAAAAATCTGCAGCTAATATAATAATGATAAGAGATTAAATGCTTCCCTCTAAGATTAGAAAAAGGAGAGGAAGGAAGAATGGAGCATTTTGAAAATTTTCAAATGAAAACCATTATTATTGATAGAATTTTTTCCAAATTATAATCTTATGAAAAAATACAACATAATACTACATTTTAGGGAGTATTTTCAGCATCATACAAGAGAAAGATGTCCTCTTTCACCACTACTCTTCAACATTGTCCCAGAAAGACATAAGATGTGTCAAAATGAGAAGAGAATAGTTTTTCAAAGCTTTCAATTATTCTTTCTATTTAATTCTGAGTAACTAAACCAATCACCATGGTTCAAAGGTGAGGAATAAAGCAGTAATATTGAAGCAACTCTCTCCCATTCTGACACATGCAAAAACAAGGGTCCACCTTGAAGTTCACAAAGACATATATTATATGATTCTATTTATATGAGGTAACATGAGTAGTCAAATTCATGGAGACAAAAAGTAAGCTGGTGGTTGCCAGGGGCAGGAGTAAAGAGGGAATTAGGGATTGTTGTTTAATAGTTATAGTTACAGTTTCCACTGGAGATGGATAATAATCATAGTTGCACAACAATGTGAATGTACTTAATGCCACTAGACTGTACATTTAAAAACGGTTAAAATGGTAAATTTTGTTATGTATATATTACCACATTATTTTAAAGAGAACAAAAAAGAAAAGCAGTTTCCTTTTAGGCTTTGTAGGAGGCTCACCCCTTCCAGCTTTTTAGATTCTAAACTTTTGAATTTATAGCAAGTCAGGAAATTTTTCCAGTATGGTGTAAATAGTTGTGGCATGTGATTTCTACAGCTTTCTGAAGCCCAGGATAGTCCTAGGTATTCTATAGTCATTCTATAAGCACGCCCTCAGCCTGTGCCTCCAGAGACCTACAATGCAATATAATGATTTCCAACATATATTTCTAAAAGCTCTTGATGTTCCAGCTTTTTAATTTTTCCAACCTTGGTTAACTTTCACTACCTAAATGGCAATACAAATCCCTCTTCCAACACATATTAGTATCATGCCATAGTAAAAAAAAAAAAAATAGGAAATGATAAGCTAGAAATCTACTTAATTTATATTTACCATACCATTGCTATATTTATTAATATATTTATTATAATAATATTTTCTAAACATACACAATGTGCTCAAAAAAGCAATATATCTCAGTCCCCAACTAGCTAATATTCTAGAAGAGAGAGCAGTCATATTAAAAATAAGTAAGAATGTCTATATAATCTGCAGGGCTTATTACCAATCATAGATGTTAGACCCTTCTTCGAAAGTTGTTAAGAATTTCAAGATGGTGATAACAAATCATAAAACCAAGCTTAGGGCCATGAAACTCGCCCTGAGTAAACTGATATGTAATGTTATAGTGTATATAGTATAAAAAATACAAAAAAGAAAATGAGAAAGTATAAATGATATAAAGTAAGAAGTTTGAAATATTTAGAGAAGGTAAACAGGAAAGACCTCTCTGAGAAAGTAACTTCTAACTAACGTCCTAAAGGAATGGAGGATGAAGCCAGAGGACCACTTCAGGAAAAACATTCTGGGCAAAGGCCACAGCACTCATAAATGGGAGCATGCCTGTGCCCAGCCTACTAAAGAAACAATGGCTGGAATAGATGAAAGGGAGAGGAGGTTTAAAAATATAGGAGACCAAAGACCTCCAAAAGTATGGAAGAGTTATGGCAAATACCAGGTAAGGCCTCTTAGGTCATATTCAGTACTTTGGCTCTTACTATGAGTGACATTACACAAATCCAGGGCAGGTTTCCATCTTTGCTTGTTACAGTAAAAACTGTTTACCATTATGATTTACTAACTTATCTTCTCCCTTGACCTTGAAAGGAAAGGAAGTGGAGAAGAGATATATATTGAATTCCTCTTAGAAGCCTGAAATCAAACAATAAAATGAACTCATCAAAGTCTCTCAAATACATATCTGCCACATGGGGTGACTCAAAGCCCAAATCATCCTTCTGGCTTCTGGGACCAAAGTCTGACTCATTTTCTTCTCCCCACCCTTATCCAGTACATTCATTTAGGCCCCAGTATGCTTAATGACAAATACAGTGATTACTCTGGTACTAAACTTACACTACTTCAATAATGTCTTTCTGAAAAACATTCCCTTGGAAATTTATTTTTTAAATAAATGTATTATAGCAGAATACAGAGAGTTATTGGTAGCATTCTCTCAGCAGATAAAAACTTGCAATTTTTGATCACATGTTAAATTGCCATATCAACCATTTTATATGTATCTTCAGAAATGTTTACTGAATAAATGTTTCTACCAATTTTAAACCATTATGCTAAGGCTAAAACTAGAAGGGTAGCAATGCAAAAATTAGGAAAGATCATCAAGAACAAAGACATATTATTAAAGACCAAGGCTAAAATCATCAACACCCTCATATTCCTGATTACTATGTGCAGATACTTAAGTTGGACAGTGAAAAAGGCTGATAAGAAAATAATTGATTCATTTGAAATATGGCATTGGAGGAGAGCTCTATGGATATCCTGAGCTATCAGAAGGATAAACAAGTCAATACTGATGTAAATTAAGCCTGCAATATCACTGGAAACAAAAATGACAAAATTGAAATTGTCTCTCTTCAGGCACATCATGAAAAGGCAGGGTTCTTTGTAAAAGACTAAATGATGGTTGGGGAATAAATAGAAGCCAGGAGGAAAAGAGGAAGACCAAATGAGAGACAGTTTGACTCTACAATAGAAGTCATAGGTATGGGTCTATAGGAACTAAACAGGGCTGCTGAAGATAGGACATGGTAGACATCACTCATTCAAAGGGCCACCAAAAGTCAGAGCCTACTCAACAGCACTTACCACACACATCCTAATTTTTATGAAGAAGTCAATGATGAAAAGGACACTATATTTTCACAAAAGGAACTTCTGCAATGATACAGGAGATCAGACAGGTGCTCAGGTTGCTTGAAGAAGGGAGGCAAGGACAAACCAGAGGTGGATCAAGTGTTAGGAAAATCCAGGGAGACAGGAGATCACTTCCAACTGCACAGCAAGGTGAGGTTTCATGAAGATGTTGCAAACTTGCCAATTATGGTAAGGTATATTCATTCAACAGAGACAAAAAGATGAAAAAAATAGGAAACAAAGAAAAACAAATGTAAGAAGAAGTAATAAAAGTACAGAAAAGAGGGAGAAGTGATTGGGGAAGTGAACAAAAGGAGACTCCAGAAATCTTGGAGATAAATAGCACTTGAGAAGATATATATATATATATATACAGGGTGGCCCAAAATTAAGTTTACAGTATAGATTATTTGCATTTTATCACATTGTTTGCTATGTGTACCCATAAAATCCATTGTAATAAATTTCATTGATTCAACTGTATACCAACTTTGGGCCACTTGTAGACAGATAGATGGTAGATAGATAATCGATAGATAGATAGAAAAATGGATAGATAATAAATATATATAAATATATGTATGTATAAATATGCAGATATAGATAATGTTTGCTTAAAAGCCTCAGACAGCAAAAGAAACCATCAACAAGGCAAAGAGACAGCCAACTGAATGGGAGAAAATATTTGCAAATAACGCATCGGATAAGGGTCTAATATCTAAAATATATAAAGAACTAATAAGACTTAACAACAAAAAAACAAACAACCCAATTAAAAAGTGGGCAGAAGAACTAAACAGACACTTCTCCCATGAGGAAATACAAA
>PVJL010014029.1:0-29710 GCA_004026885.1 Lyroderma lyra | reverse complement strand
TGAAATAAGGGGAGGGGATTGGGAAGTTCAGTTTGGCAGGTACAAATAGTTATGGTTATGTAGAGTAAGCATGGGAATATGGTCAATAATGTTGCAATGACTGTGTGTGGTGTTAGATGGGTACTAGATTTGTGGTGATGATGGGAGGAGGGCTGGAGGAGAGGGTGAAAATGGGGGAAACGATCAAGAAGTACAAATTCATCATCACTTAGTACTCACAGGGATATAAAATGCAGCATATGGTATATCATCAACAACATTGTAATAACTATGTATGGTGTGAGATGGGAACCAGATATATTGGAATGAGAATTTTGTAAGTTATACAACTGTCTCATCACTATGCTGTACACCTGAAACCAATATAATATTGTTTGGTTTTTTTTTCAATATAACATTGTATGTCAAATGTAATTGGGGAAAAAAGGAAATGTAGCTAGTGGGACTCAGAAATCAAATTTTTCTATTTTATTTCATTTTAATTGCTTTAAATTCAAAGGTAAAAAGCTAATAGCTACTATGTTGGATAGCACAATGCTACAGTGTTATTACATTTACTCTTATCACATCTGCTTTTGTTCCAAGAGGAGGCCATGTGTGAACAGTCAATACCTAGGTCGGAGGACAAAGGGAAGGATGGACTGAAATGAGAAACTAGACTGCAGAAAGGAGAAGAGATTATGCTGGAGACAAAGGGAGAAAGTTTCATAGTTTTACCTTGGAGTGATTCTTTCTCTATCTACCCTTTTTTGGCCATATCACAGCCTCCTAATTCTCTGCCATTGCAAGAAATCCTATTTAGAACCATTAATGGATTAGTGCATCAGTTGAGCAAGTAATGTATCTTTTGCAAAGGACAGTGTAGTGACCTACTATGAAGAGCCTGCTGCTGCTGAACTGTTTCCTCTTGTGACACAGGTCACCCATTTTAGTTAGCTGGCCAATGGCAAGTAGATCGGGTTTAGGACCATGGAATAGATGTTTTTCTCCTAATGACTTGAATGCCTTTATTTGTAGAGAGAATCTGTAATTTTCCATTCACTTCTGCAAACCTTGTGTTAGGCCTACTATGTGGTAGATAAGTTCATCATTGGGTAATAGTGTCAAAAAGAAAAGCCAAGTTCTCCACCTTTAAAAAGAGACTAACTCGAGTTACACTTTAAAAAAATGATTGTAGACATGAAAGCCTCACCAAAGCAATTTCACATTCATTTGGGTTACTAAATGTATTTCTTTAACAGACTATTATTGGGCACTGTTGTATGACAGGCACTGTGCTAGGCATTGGGAATTCAAAGGCACATTTCCTTGACCAGAAAATCCAGACTTAGAAGGAAGATAGTCATGTAAACTGATAATTGCCTAACAATGTATTGAGTTCAGTTTTGGCATTCCCTAGGCTATTGCAGAAACATAGTGAGGGCTCCAAAACTCACATCCAATATGATTCCTTGTTACATCAATAAGCAATTCAATAACAATATTTTGAAGGATTCAATAAGGGAATAAAATATGATGAAGTTTACTCTTATAACAGGGTCTTTGCATTGTGTCAAACTGTCAGTGCTACTACTGAAGACACTGTGATTAATGAGTAACACAAAAACTCAGGGAATATTGAGCTAACCAAATTAAAGAGGGTGCATTTTGTAGCCTAAAAAACCCTAGCATAGTGACTAGCACATATTGGGCACTCAGTAGCAAATCATTCAAGTTTTTTGTTTGTTTGCTTTGTTTTGTTTTATAAGTGTGGTACACTTTGGGTTATTAAAGAGAAGGTAAGTTCTTACATTTTCAAACAGACAGCCCTAGCCAATTCTTGATTGCTTGTAGATTGATTATCCCAAGAAATGCTTCCCAGTCTCAGTATGTAACATTTGAGTGAATTTGCAAGGAGGAACACCCCTCCCCCTGCCCTTTTTGCTGGCCTTCCACCAATTCATCCTAAATCAGGCTACTTTATCATCTGTATCCTGCTCTCCTGGGGTCCCTGTGGGGATGGCACAGGTAACTCAGCCCTTTCTTCCTTCCCCACTTATCTGAAGAGAGCAGGCTGTTACCAGTGTCTTGAATCCTTCCAGTCTCCCTTGCCTTTGCTCATTTATACCACTTATACTTTCTCTTAAATATAATATGTATCAATTTCTGTTTAAGATGACAGAAGCAATACCTGCTTCTTAGAAAAATTATGAAAGTAAACTTGTTCACTATAAAACTTTCAAAAACTAAAAGTGTATGAAAAATGTCCCTCTAGTATTGCCTCTCCCTTTAGGGAACCACTGTTAAAAATTTAAGTTGTTTATCCTTAGAGTTATTGTATACATAACTAATACATTAAATATATATGAGCATATAGTATATTGACATATACATGTACTTTATTTTTAAATTTTTCAATTACAGTTGACATTTAATATTAGTCTCAGGTGTACAATAGTGATTAGGCATATAAAACATTTATTTAAAATTATATGTGCATATAAGTGTTACACATATCCTTTAATATATATATTTAAAGATACATATTAAAAATGTTATATATTTACCCTAAATCATTATTTTTTAAAAACATGATACATATTATACTGAAATTTGTGTTTTTCTGTTAGCAGTATGCCATAGAGATGTCTCCACACCAGTGCATTTAAATCTACCTCATTTCAGCAACTGAATAGACCGTGTTACACTGTATAGCTCTATCAAAATGTATCCAATAGGTTTGCTGTTGATAGGCATTTTCATTGTTTCCAAGTTTTTGCTATTACACACAATGCCGCAATGAACAGCTTTTTTATGTAGCTCTGTTTTGTATAGGAACATTTCTTGTTGTTAAATTTGTAAAAGTGGAATTTTGAAATCAATTGACCTGGGTAGACTCAGCTAGTAAATTTTAAACTTTTTGCCAATCAGTAGGGGGAAATATCTCATTTATCTGTAATTTGTAAATTTTATCATTAATCTAGCTTAGGGGCTATATGAAATCATTTTGTATGTTACTTATTTATCCCTTGCTTGTTAATTGTTTTTCTATATGTTATAAATATTTTCTCCCAGTGTATCAATTTCTAAAAGTGTATTTATGATGGTTTCATCCTATTAAATTCTCATATATACATGGGGCTTTTCTGGACTAACAATTCTATTCCACTGATCTTTGTCACTGGGCTCCAAATATTTTTTATAGCCTTACACATAAAAAAAAATTTAAACTAACATTGGAAAAAATATTTATTCCTAAATTATATGCATGGACCTCTGAAAAATATATTCTTGTAATTATAAAATATACAAAAGTAAACTTTTTTGAAAAGCTGAAATTAAATAAGAAGTTCTAATATCTTTCTCCACTATGTAGATGTGCAATCTAGGTGTGCACACCTCACTTTGTATATAAAAAAAAAAAACATAGATTTATATTAATTAGTCCCATGACAGCATTATACTCTTTTAATCATTGTGACTTTATAATATGTTTTATATCTGGTCATGTTCATGTCAGAACAAACCATGCGGCACCAGTGACATTTCTATCATTTATAGGTAGCCAATTCAGGAGCCCGGCCCATGCACACGGGACTTCTGGACTTCCAGTTAGCTTAGTCTTGCCTCACTCTTATAAAGGAAGGAGCATTCAAGGATATCTAGACATTTAACAAGGTCCTTTAACAAGAGCAGCAAAGACAAAAGCAAAAATAAACAACAAACAAACAAGAAGGTACTCTCAGGAAATAAAGACAAGGAGTAGAAGAAATCACCTCCAAAGTGGCAAGTAACATCCTCAGGGAGAAAGAGAAGGTATTGCAGCTATGGAAGGTGACAAAGATCATTAAGGATATGATATGTGGAATCTAAAGAACAAAATAGATGAATAAAAAATAACAGAAAAAGACTCATAGGTACAGGGAACAAACTGATGGTTACTAGATATGATGGGAGTTAGGGGACTGGGTGAGAAAGGTGAAGAGATTAAGAAGTAGTGATTGGTAATTGCAAGAGAGTCAACAAAAGAATAAAATAGGTTAATAGAAGTTTTTTTATTGTAAATTTGCAAGTAAATGATGGAGCAGGAGGAGTGGCATACTGTAGTATGATATTATTATAACATTTCAGTTTCTTCCCTGATATTTTATGATTGCTTTGTCACAGTCTTTTGTTGAAATTGCATATGTTTTGTTTAGGAGGGGAATGAGAGAAGCTCTTTGTCCAGAATGAGCTGAAATTGTTTCCTACATTGTTTTGGAGGTCATGTTTGAAATGGGAGTTTGGAAATCTGTAGATTTTAAAATAATTTTTTACCCAATAGCACTATGTCCCCTCTACCATGTCTTCAGATAATCAAGAACTAGTTAATATAGAGTAGGTGGCTCATAAAAAGTGAATGTTTTGTTCCTTTTATTTTACAGTAATGGACTAGTATTTCTTTTATAGATCTTTGGTTTTATCTGATTTTTTTTATGAAAGAAGAAATAGATGATACATCTATTAATGGCAAGGGAAACAAGATTTCATTAAAGGATGGCCTGGATTAATTCATAGTATTTATTCTATGCTTTATTCTTTGCAGAGGGGTTTATACTTTGATTTTTTCACAAAATATTGGCAACTTAGCCTTCCTTTTGCAATCAGTTTGGTTAGTCTTCACATATTTAGAATATAATATCTTATATTTGGCCTTTGGGCTTCTCAAGTTTAAAAATGTGTGCTCATTGTAATTGTCATGGGTAACTCAATAAGGTTATGAATATCTTCTCCCATTTTGCTATTCTTCAGATTACTGTGGAACCATGATCATTGAAGAAGAAGAAGCTCCAGTTGCCTATACATTGGATGATACCAAACCTGATGGCAATTATGCTGCCATAATGGGGTAAAGCATAGTTGTGGTGGTAGGAATGCTAGTTGGTATTGATGGTATATTCCTATACTATTTGTAAATGTGCCCCCAACATTTTTAAAATATTTTTTTACCCAATAGCACTATTATCCCAATCCAGGAGTAGAAAAAATTCTTATTTTTTAAATAATGTTTTCCAAATGAATAAATATTTAGAAAGGAATTAGGACTCCAATAACATTTCTAAATTTGTTACATTAATTTTTTGCTTCATATTTAGTGTTGGGGGTTGATATATTTTGGTAAGCTCTCTTTTGTGAAAGCATGATATGAGGAATTGACTTAGAGTGTTTTATTATATTAGGAGGGCTTCTTGTGGAGGCTTGTGTGGACATCAATGGTATTTATGTGGGATACTGAGATTTTCCAAGTTCCTCTAGAGAAGAGCTGAGACCAGCCCAGTTCTCAGCTTGACGGGGAAGACAAGCACAGATGGGAAATGTCTTGGGGGACAGAACCTGGCCCAGAGAGGTGGTCACCTGGAGCAGCCAAAATTGAGATGGTCCCTAGGATATATATGAATTTCTTTCAAAGAGTGTCAAGGGTCAGAAGAGGGAGATCAAAGCCAGTTTTATGAAGTTGAAGACAATTGTAGGGCTAAAAATGGAGGTGGATTCTAGAAGTCTGGGCACAAGGGAGACACCATTGTGGAGACCGAAACAAAAGGCAAGGGCTGGATGAAATTCAAAAGACTCAGAATTGCCTTAGATGGGCATTTGAGACCCAGGGCTCATTCTTATTAGCTACCAGTCATGTATAGGGGGGTGGGTCAGACATAATACTACTCTAGGCAGAAATTATGGCCAGTCACCTATCTTTGGTCCCTTGAATCCCTAAAACTAGAAGATGCCTTTTAGTGTCAGGAATATACCACGTAAATAGTAAACCTGAACATAAAATAAGCTAATGTGTAATTTGTTTCTTCAGGTTGATTTTTAACTTGTATACTAGGTCCCTATGTAGCTATACAAATGAGGCCAAGAGGAAAGCAGCAATTAATTTCCCCTCTGTTTCTTGTTTGTATGTTTTAGATTTATCCTTGCCAACAAAACCAGAAAATTGGCACGTCTTACCAAAGAAGAAAGGTAAGAAAACCAGTGCGTCTTCTTTCTTCCCTCCCTCTGACCTTTGCTTACTTCGTTCCTCTATCTCTTCCTTCCTATTCCCTCCCCAACCATTTCCCCTCCCTCTCTTTTTTTCTTCCTTCTTTTTTTCTTTTCTGTATACTTACCTGCTTTCCAATTTTACATAATATTTTAACTTAAATATTGCCTTGTGATATGTGTGTTCCCAATACTACCTGTCTGTTAGGTTAATTTCAAGAATCTTGTAAAAAGGCACAGTGCTTATAACTTAAAAACCAAGTATTCAAATTATTATTTGTTGAGTTTATTATACATAAGATACCATTCAAGGAGCTATAGGAGAATACATAATACACATACCACCCAAGACTACAAAATGAACATAGCTCAAGAGCTGACAATTTACTTGGGGAGGGGTGCATTTCTAAGTACTTTGGTACTGCTGCTGCTGAGGCCACACAATTTTACATCATTAATGAAAAAATTCATGTAAGTTTGTTGATAAAACTAAAACTCTGAGACCTTAAATAAGCTGCTCAAGACCTTACAGTACTTCAGAGGCAGAAGCAGAATTCAAAGCTTTTCCTGCTTCCTCCTCTTTCCACCCTATCCATTGCTTTGAATTGGAGTAAGAGGAGGAAGCAGGTAAGCAATGGTCAAGTCTGAACCCTCTCAGAGTCTCTAGTGCTTAGAAGATTGACTTGAATGAATAAACAAACTGCTGTGTTCCTCCAGTGATTCAGGCAATGCATCACTTTATTTTATTTAATATTATTTATGACCTCATAGATTTAAGACATTTGAAATGGAACAAAATACCTTGTTTTGAAAAGTGGAAACAACAGCTTACAGAGTCATTTTGAATGAGAGGATAGGTACCTCTTTTGCTTTTTCTTTCACTTCCTTCATTTTCACTTTTGTTCCATCCACCCTCCTCCCATAGGTTGAATAAACTTTGTGAGCTCTATGCAAAAGTTCTGGGCTCCAAAGAAGCTTTGCAGGTAAGGCTGCTTCCTGCAAAGGTGTGTGGGAGGGCAATCCCTGCTAAGGAAGTGAGATCTTGCTTTGTCCTCAACAGGCTAGCAGGGATAAGCTCATAAGTAGGGCCCTAGTGCTCATGTTTTCCCTGATATATTCTTGGAGGGGTCTGCACAGGGCTGGTCAACTTATAAGTTGTCCTAAACAGTATGGGGCCCTGGCTGTGCTGGTGGCAGCTCAGGAACCCTGCAACACTGCTGCATTTCAAGTGGTACTCTGCTTGTCCCTGAGTTCAGAGCTCTTCCTGGAGAAGGAAGAGCATTGGACCACTCTGCTCCCAGCTCTGTCAGAGGGGTAAAAAAAGGGACTTTTGCTACCCATTGTGAGATTCTACATCCTAACAGGATGTTGATCTTGTAGAGAGACCATAGTCTCATTTGTATGCATAAACCAGCATATAAGCATTTCCTAGCACTCCTCTTACCCTCCCCCCACTGTCTTGAGAGTAAAAATAGGGTGGCTTTCCCCACTTCTGCACATCCCTTTTTGCCTTGTTTTACCCTTGAACATTAAGGGTGCAGGGAAGACATGCCGACTGACTAAAAGTGAGCCTTGTCATATGAATTTCCTAGACAACTTTGGAAGGAGCCTGAGGAAACTGATCTTCAAGTTAAACTAGTACTATCCCAAAGGTGGTCAAAGAAGAGGTGGGGGTGAAGTTAGGGAGGTAGGCAGTGTGGTAGGATGTTTGATGACAGTCCAGGGCCCCATGTGCTCATAACCAGTAGCCATAACTGCCTCCCTCATCAATATTTAAAGCAATGAATTAGTGTTCTCATTACATTTACCAGACTGCTGGGTTTTTAATATTTTGACGTGGATTAAATCATCTTTTGAAAGTGAGTATTAAATCCAGTTACCCATAAAGCATTTAAAGGCAATGGAGCCTGATGTACAAATGAACAAAGCATGAGAAAAAATCTAATGAGAGCTAAGGTTTAATGTGTTAAGTTTCTTAAATTCAAATTTTTGCAGTGCATACCATGACATGACTTAATTTTATTATTCTAACATTTATCTTGCTCAACTTTGCAGTGACTTACTTCCTCATAGTCAAATTGTTGTGGCTTTTGAATTTGTCATTTTTATTCATTCTTTTAAAGCAAAAATTTCTTCCTGTACTTGATATAGGTGAAACATGTGCTCTTAAGGATTTCTGAAGTTCTTTCTCAGCAAGTGAACAAGAATAATTAATTGATTGGTTTGGAGAAAAACATAATAATAATGAGGAATGTGTTTTGTTTCATTTTTTTGCTTTCATATACCATTTAGCAAGTTTAAATATAAGTGTAGCCTCTAGGTTCAAGGGTAGTATGAGTGAAGTAGCAAAACCAAAATTATATATACACTAAAGAAACTTATTTCACATCTGTCAAAAGTTACTGGGTTTTCTGTTTTAAAATGCTGTTCAAGCAATTTCATCCTGGTAGATACTCCAGGTTTTTTGAAGTTGTATTCTGAGATATTCTCAGGCTGAAGGAATTTATAATTGAGATTCTTTCAACAACTTGTAAGTTGGTTGTTTGTTGAGCCTTAGTTGAAGAGGAAAGGAGTTGTTCTCAAATTTCCAAAAACATTGATTATTTTTAATTTAGGAAAGTGTCTCTTTTTCTTTTAAGAAGGATGTGGATGATTAATTTCTGATGATAAAAAGAGCTGGTCCTGTCCTTGTTTGCTCTTGGCATACAGAGGGGAATTTGCTTTACTCTTGCTTTGTTGTCTATTGTATCAAAGGAAGCAAGTCCTGGGAGCAAGAAAAGGTGAAAGATGAAGTCCAGCCTTCCTCGAGATTAGCAGAAAACAGCCAGGGAAGAATGATCATAAGGTGGTTTTTGCCTTTAAATGCAAAGAGGAAAGAGGGCTGGCCATGAGACTTGGGAACACCACTAGAGGCCTGGAGCAACTTACAACCCTCAAGGAGATCCTAGTGCTTTGTAAATAGAATGTGTTACAAATGACTGTCCACATTCTTATGTGACTGCAAATTTGTAAATGAAACATTTTTTTCAAAATCTATTTTTAAACTAATATTTTTTTCTTAAAGCCTGCCATGTTGATTTTATCTTTTCAAAAACATGCTTAATGATAATGCTTACGTTTAGTTATTTTAACAAAGAGCTTAAGCTTTGCAAAGTCTCATATAATGTTTTTCAGACCTATAGATGCTTATAAGTATCACCAACAGAATTTCCTTCATTCCATGAAAACATTAATTTGTCTAGCTTCCCTCAACAAAGCTCTTTTTCACCAGAAACATGAAAGTTGTCATCCCTTTTACTTGACAGATAAGTTTTTCTGGTTTTTTCCTGCTCCAACCACTCCATAAGCATAAACCCTTTTTAAAACTTGTCTTGAAACCATTAGGCAGTAAAACTTATTAATAGTTAAAACCAATTTAAAAATAGAACTAGACAATTGCAGTTTATGAACAGTACCTGAGACATGAATGAACCAAATGAGAAAACTTTCTGAAGTCAGAATTTCTTGGAAGTATATTACCAGGGCATTTACTTGCCTAAAGACATATCTCTAAACATCAGGGTAATAAGGGTCTATTTCAGATATATAATGGTTCTTCAATATGAAGCCTACTGGACTTTTTAAAATTTATTCTAAATTAGGTAATTTCTTTTGGGTCTCCTTTAAGCTATTGTCACTCTGCCTTGTAGCCGGTGCACTATGAAGAGAAAAACTGGTGTGAGGAGCAGTACTCAGGAGGCTGCTACACGACGTACTTTCCACCAGGGATCATGACTCAATATGGAAGGTAGAGTAAAGTCTGCTAAGCTCCAATTGAAATACCTTGAACCTGAATCTAAACTCTAAACAGGTTCATGTAGCTCTTGTTTCTTGAAAATGCTAAAAAAATTCTCACTTTTCTTTGTATTTTGTGAATCTCATGAATGAAGTCATAATTCTGCATCATGGAGGTGCTTTTCTCTCTTAATTCCTTTGACGAAGCAATCCCAATCACAGTAACCAAAGAAGGTTGCAGAATAAGAATAATAATTTAATTTAGATAGTCAGAGGGTTTACTCATATTGTCAGAAGAAATGTGTTTATATTGATAAAACTTCCTCAAATGGAACTGTTTAAGTGCCAACATGGGTACAACATTATAAAAGCAAAATGAATCTAGACTGAATGTGAAGGGGCCTGAGTTCCACTCCAAATTCTAATAATAACCAACTTCGTCATCCTGCATAGGACACTTCACTTCTTTGAACCTCACTTTTCTTAGCAGGTGTAAGAGAAAGCAAAAGACGGCTCACAATAGATAATAATCAGTATGTTAATAACCTGTTATTTTTTGAACATCCTTATTGAGATGTTATATACCATATAATTCATCCATTCAAAGTATGTAATTCAATGATTTTTAGCATTAACAGTGTTATGCATCTAAGTATGACTCTTTAAGTGTTTAGTTAATTGTGTTCGATGATAAACAAGATGTGAATTAATGATATAGTGGCAATTATTATGACTATAAAGTAATACTAAACCAAGCAATAATTTAATGCCAAGAACTCAATCTAAACAAAATAGGAAATGTAGAGTAGTGAGTAAAAGTCTGTTGACAGTGTAATTAAAAGAAGGTGTGAGTAAATGTAAATAACTAATCAATCTGTGCATGAAAACCAGTCAAAGAAGGATTAAAACCTATGAGAAGGTACATAATGACTTTGGTTAGCACTTTCCCCAACTTCCTGAAGATAGTAAAATATCATCTATGAGAACATTCTGGGACCAAAGGGCACCACTTGATTAGCTACTGGGTCATTTGGTTAATTTTTGGATATGGTGAGTATAGAATATCTCAACAATAATGGTTTCACTCAGCATTTATTGGCCAAGTGCCAACCATTTTCCAAGCCATGTGCTGAAAACTTTTTTTTTAATTCATTTTTATTGTTAGACTTACTGGGGTGACATCTGTTAGCTGAAAACTTTTTTATATGAGAAAAGTCCTCTCTACTATGAAGGAGCTGATGATATTGGGGGTTGAGGCTGGAATGGGGAGAGAAGAGAACAGTAAACACTGACTCTTCTGCAGTGTGTTAAGTACTTTAATAGAGGGGCATACAAATTCCATAGGGACTTGGGGAAGGATGGGCTAGCCTTACCTAGAGAGATCTGAAAAGGCTTCATTAAAACCCATATGATCTGATTGTAGAAGCAGAGAAAAGCTACTGGGAGATGCCCTCTAGGCAGATGAAACTATGTGAGCAAATGCTTGAAATCCCACAAGTTCATGGAATGTCTGTAGGAAAGTTCTGCAGGACTGGGCTCTGGGTGATACTGAGGAAAGAATGGAGAATCACAAAGGTAGATACTATTCTTTGCCTCATAAAGCACATTCAATAATACAAAACTTAACTTTTCAACAGAGAAAAGACAATCAGAGCATTACTTTTGTTTTGGTTTTTGATGTGATTAGATTTCTGACCATAGAGTGGTAAGTTTCATGCTCAGTCCCATAAGATGTGTCAGGAAAATGACTTTAGGCAATGGAGTATGAGGAAGAAAAAGGACACTCACTTGTACTCACCTGACTCTGACCACATGAGAGAAGCAAGACAAACCTCATTGCATCAAACATTGGAGGTGATATGGTAACACCTTTTTTCATCTTTATTCCTTCTCAGGGACATGTGTCAGGCTTCTTATCATTAGCTTCAATTTGTAGGGTAGAAACTAAGGCACAGCGTCTCTTAGTGACAGAACTCCTAGCTTGAACAAGAACTACCTGCCCACAGGGCTTTCCTTGACCCTTCAGGTACATGACATTTGGGATACTGTGAAGAGCTTTATCTTCATGGTTCTGGAAGTGCACAGAAAATATTCTGCTTCCATATGGAAGACAGACAGCAGTATTAACAGTACAACTTTAGTATAGAATAAACACACATTTTTAAAAGAATTTTGCTTCTGGATAGACGGAGAAACTAATTGTAGTGATTAAACAGACAAACACATAAAGAAATATTTTACTCCATCAAGCCATGAGAAATACACATGGGAATATTCTTTTCTGTGAATGTGTACTATCTGTTCATTCATCTGCAAAAGAAGGAGCAGGGATTTTCCTTCTATAGCTTGTTGCCCTTTCTTTTCCCCAAGGGCAGATTTCCAAATGACAAGTGGAGAAAAAAAATCTCTTTATTTGAAATTAATTCTTGGTTTTTACGTTTTTACATTCTAATTGTTAGCATAATTAATTCTTTGAGCCTTTATTCTCTCTCCCAACTTTTAATTCTAAGATTTGGCAAGGCTTCTGTCCCAGAGGTTTCTAACTTGGGGTTAGTTTCCTCTGTTTGAAAAAAGTGAATATGTGGTAAAAACAGCATTGTTTAATGTACATGGAAAAAGGAAATGTACCTTCTTTTGCAGGTAATGCTTCCTGAATACCCTTAGGCTTTCCAGCCCATGCTGGCTATGAAGCACTCCAAATATTATCATCAGTATTCTAATATTCTATAATATCTTCTCTTCTATTTTCTACTCCTTTTTTCTTTATGGCTACAATAAATGCCCATTGAAGGAAAACCCACCAATTCAATCCAGCCCATTTGTTTCTCTAATAAAAGGACTAGTAGTGTGTAGTGTTGACTAACATAGAGAGCATGGGTGTTAGCTCTGGATATCCCCATCCCTTACCTGATATAATGGAAAGCTGGTATAGGATGAGTAATGATACATTGACAGTGCTTCACTTATGGAACTTTTGTCAGGTTAACAACAAAGTGCCTCTCTTAGAAGCCAACTGCTGTGACACTACTATCCTTTTGTGTAGAAAAAAAAAATCTCCAGAAAAAAAACTTTACATGGAAATGTGTGACTTAAATGATAGAAAATTCCAGATTGCAGTTCTGCAAAAACTCAATGAGATGCAAGAAAACTCAGATAGGCAGTATAATAAACTCAGTAATAAAATCAAAAACCAAAATGAATATTTTACCAAAGATATTGAAATTTTAAAAAGAACCAAATAGAAATTCTGAAGCTGAAGAACTCAATAAAAGAGATGAAGAATGAAGTAGCCAGCTTAGAAAATACCGATGACCACATGTAGGAAGGAATTAGTGATATCAAAGTAGATGAAAAAAGACAGACACTTGAGAGTTAAAAAATAAAAAAGAACTCTACACAAACTGACTCCATCAGAAAGTACAATATACAAATGATGGGTATACCAGAAGGAGAAGAGAGGAAGGAAGGCACAGAGAGTCTATTCAAACAAATAGTTAACAAGAATTTCCCAAACCTGTGGAAAGACCTGGAACCTCAAATCCGAGAAACAAACAGAACACTTAATTATCTCAATGCTAACAGGCCTTCTCCAAGGCACATTATATTGAAGCTGTCAAAAATTAATGACAAGGAAAGAATTCTCAAATGCAGCCAGGGAAAAGAAGACAGTGATCTACAAAGAAAAGCCTGTAAGATTATCATCAGACTTTTCAGGAGAGACTGGGCAAGCCAGGACAGAGTGGAATCAAATATTCAAACTATTGAAAGAGAGAAATTACCAACCAAGAATAATATATTCAACAAAGTTATTCTTTAAATATGAAGATGGAATAAAAATCTTTTGAGACATACAGAAGCTGAGGGAATTTTCTACCACTACGCCTGCATTATAGGAAATACTGAAGGAGGCTATTTGATCTAAAATGAAAAATTAAAATGGTACAAAACTATGAGCAAGATTACTAACAGACAGGCAGGAGCAGGAAATGACAACCCCTACACAGAATAGGGCACTATACACTTAAACATAACATAAAGGGTGAAGAAGATAAAAAAAAAAAAAACATAAAAAAAGAAAAAGAGAAAAAGAAAACAATTTGGTATTGCAACTCAAAAATGAACTCACAGCATAAATAGGGATAATCTGTGACAATAAAAACATAGAAGGAGAGGGAGTAAAGGTCTGAATTTGCCAATTTAGAAGATTCATGCTAAAGAAAAAGGACTACTGTATATATGAAGCTTTCTTTTACATAAACTTAATGGTAACCTCTCAAAAAAATCCAGAACTGAGACATATAACATGAAAAAAAGAAGAAACAAAGAAAAAAAATCATAGAATACCACCAAACTAAAATAACAGACAGAAACACAAAGGCAAAGAAACAATGGAGACACTGAATTACCAGAAAACAAAAATTTAAATGGGTGTAGGAAATCTTCATATATCAATAATCACCCTAAATTTAAATGGACTGAACTCACCAATGAAAATGCACAGAGTAGCAGATTGGATCAAAAGACAAAACCCAACCGTAAGCTACCTCCAAGAGACACATCTCAGCTACAAGGATAGAGACTCAAAGTGAAAGGGTAGAAAATGATACCTCAAGCAAATGGCATCCAGAGAAAAGTGGGTGTAGCCATACGTATATCTGACAAAACAGACTTCAGAATAAAAAAGGTAACAAGAGACAAAGGTGGACATTTTATAATGATAAAGGGGACAATACAACAGGAGAACATAACACTTATGACATATATGCTCCAAAACAGGGAGCATCAAAATATATAAAGCAACTACGAATAGAAATAAAGGGAGAAACTGACAAAAACACAATTATAGAATGGGACTTAAATATACCATTGACAGCTGTGGGCGGATCATTCAAACAGAAAATCAATAAGGAAATCAGCCTTAAATGACACATTAGATTAAATGGACATAATTGAAATTTGTAGAGGATTTCATCCTAGAACACCCGACTATACATTCTTTTCTAGTGCACATGGAACTATTTTCAAGGACAGACCATACGTTGAGACACAGAACTAGCCTCAGCAAATTTAAGAAGATTGAAATCCTACCAAGCATATTCTTCATCACAATGCTTTGAAATTGGAGATCAACTGCAAAAAAGAATTGGGAAAAATCACAAATATGTGAGGATTAAACAGCATGCTATTTAAAAAATTACTAAGTCAAAGAAGAAATAAAAAGAAAGATAGAAAGATACATAGAAACAGATGAGAAAGAAAATACATCATATTAAAATTAATGGGTTGTGGTGAAAGAAGTAGTGAGAAGGAAATTTGTATCATTATAGGCTTATCTCAAGAAACAAGAAAAATTGCAAATAAACAAGCTATCATTACATCTCAAAGAACTAAAAAAAAAGAACAAATAATAAAGACTGATTTAAATAAATAAATAAATAAATAAATAAATAAATAAATAAGATCATCAGTGAACTAAAAAACAAAACAAAATACAAAAGTTAGACTTGAGGGTATAGATGATAACCACCATGTCAGAAACACAATAAAACAAATTATCTTCTTTTTTGCTTAAATAATGGATAAAGTTTATAGTAACCATAAGAGAAAAAAGAGAGAGAACAAATGAAACCCAAAATCAGCAGAAGGAAGGAAATAATAAAAATTATAGCAGAATTAAATGAAATAGAGAACAAAGAAAGAAAGAAAGAAAAAAATTAGTGCAACAAAGTACTGTTTCCCCGAAAAGATTAATAACATTGACAAACCCCTAACTAGATTCACTATGGTAAAAAGAGAAAAGACACAAATAATCAAAATAAGAAATGAAAAAAGAGAAATTATGACAGATACCACAGAAATACAAAGGATCATATGAGAATACTATGAAGGATTATATGCCACAAAATTCAATAACCTAGAAGCAATAGACAAGTTTTTAAAAACATATAGTCTACCTAGACTGAATCAAGAAGAACTGGATAATCTAAATACAGCGATCAACATTACAGAAATTTAAACAAGCACCGAAAACATTCCCCAAAACAAAAGTCCAGGACCAGACGACTTAACTAGTAAATTCTATCAAATATTCAAAGAGGGTTTAGTACCTGTCTGACTCAAACTCTTACAAAAAATTGAGGAGACAATACTTCCTAATTCACTTTATGAGGCCAACATTACCCTGATACCAAAATCTGGTAAGGATAACACAAAGAAAGAATATTTTTGATGAATAGAGATGCAAAAATCCTAAACAAATACTAGCAAATCAAATATAACAATACATTAAAAGATTATACACCCGATCAAGTGGGGTTCAATCCAGGGGCACAAGGATGGTTCAACATACACAAATTTATCAATGTGATACACCACTTAAACAAAATAAAGAATACAAATCATATGGTTATATCAATAGATGCAAAAAAAAGTATTTGACAAGATACACCATCCATTTATGATTAGAACACTTAATAAAATGGGCATAGAAAGAAAGTACCTCAACATAATAAAGGCCATATATGACAAACCCTTAACCAATAGCATACTTAATGGTGAAAAATTGAAAGCTTTTCCTCTAAAATCAGGAACAAGACAAAGAGGCCCCCTGTCACCACTGTTATTCAACACAGTATTGGTAGTCTTAGCCAGAGCAATCAGGCAAGAGAAAGAAATAAAAGGACTTCAAAGTGGGAATAAAGAAGTTAAATTGTCACTTTTTGCAGATGACTTGATTTTTTATATTAAAAAAAACCCAGACTCCACCAAAAAAACTATTAGAAACAATAAACAAACACAATAAAGTTACAAGACACAAAATTAATGTACAAAAATCTATTGCATCCTTATATATTAACAATGAAATTTCAGAATAAGAAATGAAAAAACAATTTCTTTAGCAATTGCAACAGAATAGAATAAAATCCCCAGAAATAAACTTAATAAAGGATGTGAAAGACCTATACAATGAAATTTTAAGACATTATTAGAAGAAATTGAAGACACAAAGAAATGGAAAGATATTTTATGTTCATGGATTAGAAGAAGCAACGTAGTTAAAATGGCCATATTACCCAAAGCAATATATAGATTTAATGCAATCTCCATCAAAATCTCAATGACTTTTTTTTCAAGAAATAGAATGAAAAATCATTAGATGTGTACAGAATCACAAAAGACTCCCCCTCCCAAATAGTTACAGTCCTCTGAAAAAAGAACAGGGCTGGAAGTATCACTCCCTGACTTCAATTTGTACTACAAAGTGACAATAAGCAAAACAGCATGGTATTGGCAGAAAAATGGAATAGTATAGAGAATCCAGAAATAAACCCACATATGTAGGCAAGTAAATTTTGACTAAAGAGCCAAAAACATACAATGGAGAAAAGAAATCCTCTTCAATAAATGGTTCTGGGAAAATTGGAAAGCCACGTGCAAAAGAATGAAACTCAGCTGCTGAAATTAACTCAATATGGATCAAAGACTTAAACATAAGAACTGAAACAGTAAATTGTATAAAAGAAAGCATAGATACTAAACTTATGAACTGTGGGTTCAGAGAGGATTTTATGAATTTGACATCAGAGGCAAGTGATGTAAAAGCAAAAATAAATGAATGGGGCTGTATCAAACTGAAAATGTTCTGCACAGCAAAAGAAACCATCAACAAAACAAAGAGGCAACCAAACGAATGGGAGAAGATATTTGCAAACAACACCTTCAATAAGGGGCTAATATCCAAAATATATAAAGAATGTGTACAACTCAACAACAATCTAATTAAAAAAATAAACAATCCATTTTAAAAAATGGGCAGAGGAACTAAACAGACACTTCTCCCAAGAAGACATACAAACAGCCAAGAGTTATATGAAAAAATGTTTGACTTCACTAGCTAGTAGGGAAATGCAAATCAAAACCACAATGAGATAGCACCTCATACCTGTTAAAATGCCTGTCATCAACAAGAAAAGTACTAACAAATGTTGGGGAGGCTGTGAAGAAAAAGGAACTCATATATTTCTGGTGGGAATGTAAGTTGGTATAGTCACTATAGAAAACAGTAGAGTAGAATTACCATACAACCACGCAATTCTTTTTCTGGTTATCTATCCAAAAAATCTGAAAACTTTTATCTGTAAAGATATATGTACCTCTATGTTCATTGAAGCATTGTTCACAGTGGCCAAGACATGGAAACAACCAAAACATACTCTGATAGATGACTAGATAAAGAAGATGTAGTACATATAAACAAGGGAATATTACTCAGCCATCAGACAATATGAAATACTGACATTTGTGACAACATGGATGGATCTTGAGATTTTCATGCTGAGCAAAATAAGTCAGACAGAAAAAGTCAAGAACCATATGACTTCATTCATATATGGGATAAAAACCTGAAAGCAACAAATAAAGCAAACAAAAAGATGAAACCTCATAGAGACAGACAACAGCTGAGTGGTTACCAGAGGGTAAGTGGGGAGGGAAGGTGGTAGAAGAGGGAAAAGGGAGTCAGTGGAAGAACTGACTCGGTGCTGAACACACAATGCAATATATAGATGATGTATTATAGAATTGTGCATTTGAAACCTATATAGTTTTACTAACAAATGTCACCCCAAGAAATTTAATAAATAAGTAAACAAACACATATTAAAGAAATAATTCAATAGACAGAAGAAGTATAACTAAGACTGTGAGCTTTGGCATCAAATGGCCTGGGTTTTAATACCACCTTTGCCACTTACAAGCAGTGACCCAGAGCAAATTACTTTGTCTTTGTTGCTTGTTAGATTCCCTAGGAAGCTGACTCTCAAACAAAGATTAGCATACAGGATATATACTAGGGAGAGGCCTTGGTATCAACACCTGTGAGAAAGGAAGGAACAAGTGTGGACAGAAGGAGAAATTGGGCTGTGATGCAGTTCCAATGAAAGCCTCAGCTGTCACTACAGAGTTCTTTGGAGCTAGGATGTGGCCCTTAAGACTTGTTTCAAGTAAGTCAAGGAGTTAAGGATTTTTTAGCCCCATGATGATCAGTCAGTGGACATAGCTACTACTGGAAGGAGGTATGACCTTATGCAAGACAATTTTCTTAAGCAGAGGCAATCTCCAAAGAGGGCTGATGTCAGAAGGCCATCTTCTGGCAGCACTTCCAGCAGTTCAAAATAAGCCCTTCATTCTTGAAGTGGGATCTGGGCAATGCATCACAATGTTCACCACAGTCTTTCTACCTCATTATTCTCTTCTGCAAAATGGAGATATTAATAGTACCAAACTCATAGGGTTGTAGTGAGAATTAATACATTTAGAAGAGTGTTTGGCACCCAATGAATGTTAGCTATTGTAATTTAATGCAGTATAACTCAACACTGATAGATACAAGTGCTCAATAAATGGTAGTTTTGGAGCCCTAGTCAGACTTACATATTCGCTACATGTTACTGATGAGAAAGGTCTTAGAAATATATGGGCCATGCCCTGTAAGAGATGGGGAAGTCAGAGCTCTGTGAGAGAAAGTGTTTTGTCAAGGTATTTGGTGGTATACCTAGGTAAAGAACTGGGGGCCTGTGTCATCTTACAGTTAGTGAGCCATAGAAGGAGCTACACGTGACTGGGCTCTTATAGAACCTCACGTCATGTAGGTGAAACGAATACATACTCCATTGATGTCAGTCCCTTTACCTGTGAGCTCTTGCTGCACCAGTGGACTTTGACATTTATTCCATTTTGTCTGTGACAAGAATCATGCAAGAACTGGAGGAACCTATGAATAGTATTCCAAAATTGATGAAGTACTTCTGATATTTAGAATCTGAGGAAAACAACTAACTTTGGTATTTGTGGGAAGGTTCTTCTCTGGTTCTCTGACACTGACCAGTTTTACCTCTTTGCTTTTGTTTCAAGAGTTCTACGCCAGCCGGTGGGCAGGATTTATTTTGCAGGCACTGAGACTGCCACACACTGGAGTGGCTACATGGAGGGGGCTGTGGAGGCTGGGGAGAGAGCAGCCCGAGAGGTAGGTCCTGGGGTCATGGACTATGGGAAAGGAGAGAACTCATGGGCCTGACAAGAAGGTCAAAGATGTCTGAGATCCTGGAGGCCAACTCACCAGTAATTTCCATCTGAAAAGCCATGAAACATAGTTTTAACAGTAGTCTCAAGTAAAGTGAACACCTTCACCCTAAAGGAACAATGAAAATATTTATCATGTCACCCCAGGTAAAGATAAGCCTGTGAGGCAAAAGATCACTATAGCTGTTCTTGAGAGATAACCTAGGTTTAATGTTATAGAACCAAACACATTTCTATTAGGACTCAGAATTCATTTATATTTCCCAACAAGTCCTCTGATCTCATTCCTTTTAAGCCATGTTCACAACTACTACAGTTTATGGTAAGCCTAGATCAGAGCCTCTTATGCCACCAATAAAAGACTTTGGAGCCTTTTAAAGGGTGAGTGGACTATGTTATCTTTTACCCTGGTGTTTTTGAGACTCAGTTAGTCCTTTATTTAAAGAGCAGATGAAGAGGAAGGTAGTGTCACTTTTGTTATTCACCAGTATATTTTTTTCATTTCAGATCCTGTATGCCATGAGGAAGATCCCAGAGGATGAAATCTGGCAGTCCGAACCAGAGTCTGTGGTAGGTTATATTTTATTTCATGAATTTAAATCTCTTTCCTCTAAAAGCAATTATTTGCATAAAGAACATACTTGTGTATATATATTCACATACCTTTCCCTAAGTGATTCAACTCTGAGTGTTTAAAGAGATACCATGCATTAGGGCAGAGGTGAGAGATTTAGAAGAACCTTCATAAATTTGTAGCTGCCACATTCATTACAGATTGTTAAGGAAAATACTTTTTTTTCTTTTTTCTTTTTTTTTTTTTTGGTCTGAGAGCTCTAGATATATTAAGAACTCCACATATGCATATTGAATAAATCTGTAACCTGGTGATTCTCAGCAGGGGACAGGAAATGAAAGGAATGTATGTTAGCATAACCCTGTCAAGGGGCAAAGGGGTGGAATGAAATGGAGCAGATTCAGATTAAAAATTTTCAATATAAGCATGATTATTTTTGTAATAAAACTCCAGGAAGTCTTCCTGACTAGAAGGAAGTACACATACAGTATAAAGTGAAATGCATTGTAAAGGACAAGGGTCAAAAGGTCAAAGTTATTCCTCTATCAAATGTGAAGTCAAAAAGAATAGCCCTGTCAATCCAAGTCATTCTTTTACTGCTTCTATCAGAGATGGGATTGAGGGCTGAGTGGACCACAGATATATTCAAATCAAGAAATATTTATTGTGCGCCTACTCTGCAGCAGTTGCTATAATAAAGGAATAGCAGTGCCTTCACAGAGTTCAACATGTGGTTGGGAGAACAGATGATAACCAAAAACTGCAAGTGTGATGAAGACAGGCTGAGAATGTAAAAAGAGGGACCTTTTTAACCTGGAAGCATGAGAAGGGCTCCCTGAGGAAATGAACTATAAACTGAGACTTGAAGGATGAGTCAAATTAGTTAAGGAAAGAGCTCAGTGGATAATGGAGATGAGTGTTATGACCAGAGGGAATGTTATATTTAACAGCCCAGAGGTTGATGAGAGTGGGTCATGTTCAGAGTACTGGAGGAAATACAGACTTTCTAGAGTGAAGTGCACAACCCCTGTACTAACACCAAATGTTCTCTGAACCCAGGATGTCCCTGCACAGCCCATTACCACAACCTTCTTCGAGAGACATTTACCCTCTGTGCCAGGCCTGCTGAGGCTGATTGGATTGACTACCATCATTTCAGCAACTGCTCTTGGCTTCCTGGCCCACAAAAGAGGGCTACTTGTACGGGTGTGAAGAGAAGGCAACTATAACCACACCCTCTTCTTAACTTTACTTGGTGTGTGGTTTTGGAAAAGGGATTGCTTTAAATTTCCACAAAGACATAGAGATTCTAGAGTGAGATGGGGACCATGAAGATAAGTCAGACTACTGACCACAAGGAAGTATCTCTTTCTCCATTTTTGTCTCTGCATATTGTCTCCTACTTGGTTTAGCACTCTGTCCTGCCTATTTCCAAATATACTACCCCAAGAATCTTTCCAGTAGTTTAGCAGTCTTGTATAAACTCCTTGCTGTTCCACAACACACCTTGCCCATGAATAAAAAAAGCTAGTTTTTCTTCGCATCCATGGCTTTGTGCTTGTCCTTTCTCTTACCTGTAACATCCTCATCTTCCACATTCTCTGCATTTGTCCTTAGAATCCTGTATTGTTAAAGATGGAAGATCTAGTCCATACCTTCTATTTTAGAGTTGAGCCAACTAAAGCTGAGAGAGGTGGAACTTAGTTGCCGAAGGTCTACAATAAACCACTGATATTTTGGAGACTAAAACACAAGTCCATTGCTTTTCCCACCTCCTGGGACGTAAGCCCCAATAATCCACCTCTACTTTCTGCTGTGGTTGCTAATGGTGTCCCCTTGTGTGAGTTTATTCTGTACTAAGTTGTTATGTACTACTACGGTACTATTCCTACTGTTGTTATACAATAAAGTTGATTCACCAGATGTCTGTTTTTTTCTTTTGGGGTAATGACTTTCAAGGTTTTGACAGATCAAATCAAGATCTAGTATTAGGCATATAATTGTGGCTTTAAAGCATTTAGTCAAAATTTCCTTGAAGCCCAGATGATGCATACATTTTGATTGCATGATCCATCATGGGTGCCGTGTGTGTGAGCATTTGGTAAATGATTTATGATGATATGATAAGGATGTTAAAAGACAGAGCTCCTTGTTTTCATGCCCCAAAAATACTTTTAAAATAATTGATATATGAATAAGCAAAATTCTTTAACTATTAAGATAATTATAATATTTCACCTGACCTTTCATATTCTTTATCAGTGCAAAGATTTTTACGAGGTTCACTCATTAATTTAAAATTGGGGGTTCACAGCCCATTAAATTGTATTTGAACTACTCTTCAAATTGTATCATCATTTCAAAGGACTCATACCTCTCAACTTCCAAGGTCAGTTTTTATCAGGATATAGTTTAAATCCATAAATGACCATTCTCATACTCTCCCTTAGAAAATGAAGCTTATTATTCTTACCATAAATGGAATTTAAGAAATCCCCTTAGATTAATCAATAATAGTATTGTCTTTCTAATTTTACAATGACATTTACATTCATGAATTTTTAGGAACTTTAGAGACAAAATGAGAAAATGAAAGAACCCACTAAGACTTTCTTTGTAAATTTTGTGTTTTAAATTTTTTTTAATTCATTTTTATTGTTAGACTTATTGGGGTGACATCTGTTAGCAAGGATTACATAGGTTTCAGGCATACAGTTCTACAGTGCATTGTCAACTTGTTGTATAATAAGTTCACCACCTAATGTGACTTCTCTTTCCATCACCTTATATTTAGCTTCCCCCCCTCCTCTCCCACTGTTTTAAATTTGTGTAAAAATGTAATGTACTTGACATAATGGTATCTTCTTGAAATGCTCCTCTCTAAAAATTTCCCCTCCCAAAGTAGTCACATTACTAACTCTAACACATCCATTAAATCAAAACCACAATGAGTTATTGCCTCATGCATGTTAGAATATCTAGCATCTAAAAGACAAGGGAAAATAAATGCTGGCAAGGATGTGGAGAAAAGGGAAACTGTGCACTCTTGGTGGGATTGTAAATTGGTGCAGGTACTATGGAAAACAGTGTGGAGGTTCCTCAAAAAACTAAAAATAGAACCAACATATGATGCAGCAATTTTACTTCTGGGTGTATATCCAAAGGAAACAAATTTACTCTGTTGAAGAGATAATTTGCACCCCCCTGTTCACTGAAGCATTATTTACAATATCCAAGATATGGAAGCAAACTAAGCATCCATTAATGGGTAAATGGATGAAAGGGTTGTAACACACACACACACACAGAGAGAGAGAGAGAGGAATATTATTCAGCCATAAAAAGGAGAAAAATTGCCTTTTGCAACAACATGGATGGACCTTGAGGCCATTATGCTAAGTGAAATAAGTCAGACAGAAAAAGACAAACACTGTGAGTTCTCATTTACATGTGAAAACTAAAAAATAAAGCTTTTATAAGAAACACCATATTATATTTGTGGTTATTAGAAGCATGAGGGAGGGGGAATTGAATGAAGATGGTCAAAAAGTACAAACTTCCAATTATAAAATAAATAAGTACTAGGGATGTAGTGTACAACATGATGGCTATAGTTACTGCTGTATGGTATATATATGAAAGTTGTTAGGAGAATAAATCTTAAGAGTTCTCATCACAAGGAAAATTATATATTTTATCTTTTTTGTGTATATGTAATGATGGATGTTAATCAAACTTATTGTGGTAATCAATTCTCGATATATGTAAGTCAAATTATTATGTCGAATACTTTATACAGTGCTGTCTGTCAATTATAACTCAATAAAACTATAATAAAAAATTATTCAATGAAAAAATGTCAAATAAGGAATTACCTTCTCCAGGAATCTTCTGGGCCATTCATCTTCCAGCTGGGAGATGAGGCCTTTTTTCCCCCAGTGCTGCATACACAGATCTTATGTCCTGCACTCACACATTATATTGGAATTGTGCCATCTTGTTTAATTATATGATTTGACTGAGGTTCCAAGTTACATTAGATAATCAAATACCAGGTAATCCTGACATAAACAAAAACTGGAAATTTTAAAGGAAAAACCTCAAACTAGTTTCTTTTCTGTTAAAACTTCTCACCAGTTTTGATGGTATTAAAAAGGGTGGATTTCTGAAGGGGTAGATTTGTGAAGAAATCTCTTTAGAGAAAGCTGCCATGCTTAGAATTCAATACCCGGAAAGAAGGATAAGGTACTTGCTGCCTTCTTATCAAATCTAGTGAGAGCAGTTGCAAGGAGAATTCTTTGAGAGTTTGACACACCCCTGAAGACTCTAAAGCTCTGGGTATTGCTTAAGATGCTTTTGATCATAGTGAAGTAATGCCACAGAGACTTCAGGAAAACAGAAACTGAGTGGAGACCAAAATTAACTAAGCAAAGGAGAGGTACTGCCTGTGTTGTGGTTGTTAAAGTCAGAAAAAAGCTAGCACAAGAGTCTCTATTAAAAAAGATTCCACAGGTGTCCCTATGAGAAAGAGCCAATTCTCATAAAAAGCTCAGAGCATATAAAACTATTATAAGATCAGTCAAGTAGGAATGTTCAGTAGCCCCTTTCCCTCCTCCCTTTCCATGCCCATCCCAGAATCAACAGTTAGCAAGCTAAGCAGGGAATAGAGGAGAGGGAAAATTGACTATAGGCTCCTGCAATATGGCACAAGAGCTCCTGAAGCTGGCCCTAACTGGAAAGGGGGAGAAAATCAAGTTCAGAGATTTCATTGTTTCACAATATTCAACATTCAATTTATTGAATTGAAACTTTGGTTTGTGACTAAGAAACCTTAGAATTTCCTCTAATTTAAGAGGGATTGGTAGAGTCAAAAACCAGCCAGGGTTTTCTAACAGGAGAAGTGGAGAAGCTTCCCTCACTGAGCAGGTTTAAATAACCAGTAGAAAATAAGTAAAGTTGTGATTTCTTTACATCCTATTCAATGCATTGGTGTTATCATCTATTCTTTAGAGCAGAGACAGTTTGATATTCACCTTTTCATCTTTTGTATGTCCTATGATGCCTAAGACATCATAGTGTCTCAAAAAATAAATGAATTCCTGTAATTTTCATTGTAATTCTGGATTTGACAATCCTGTTATAACTACTTTTTGTAAAGAGAGTGCTTCTCTGCCCTCTTTTGCAGAGATATAATTTTCAGTTTTCCATATACTTATTTTGAAAATATCAATTATCTTGACTGTATTTTAGTTGAGGTAGCACTAATAACTGGTTGGATTTAGTTTCCTTCTTGGGTAGATTGATGAGTCTAAAGCAATGATTCTCAACTGGGGTTCCACACCAGAATTAATAGGGTGCTTTAGAAAGACCCACATGCCTAAGTTTTACATGAAGAGATTAATTTAGCAATTTGGGTAGAAGGCAAGTGTCTTTATAGATCTCAATGAAGGTCTTAGCCAAAGGATGGGAATGACTAGTTCAAATGTACAATAGGGCTTGGACATCTGGAGTTGAGACTTACTCACAGGACTGCTGCTCTGTCTCCATTCTCTTTCAGTGAGCCAACTATATTGGGGTGAGAAGAAGATGCTGACAAAAACTGGAATAAAAGGAAACAGTGTTGCTCTCTGAAAGTTAAGCATTAATTCAAGAAGTTAAAAAAGTGAGGCATGTTTTCTGGATCATAGTAACTAAACTAAAGGAAGACTTTCTTGATTGGAAGGCATGGTTGTCTTAGGTTGGGTCCTCCCCAAAATCAGAATCTCAAACAAAGGCTTTTATGTATGTAACTTCACTTTAGGAAGTGAACTCAGGAAACAAAAGTGAGACTGGAAAGAGTGAAACAAAGAAGGAGGGAAAGCCAATCCAAGTGTGTGTTAATGAATTGGTCACTGCTGTGGGCTACAAGGGCTCAATCTTGTCAATGACCCTCTTAAGAGATGTGCAGAATATACCTCAGAATATGTAGATTACCTGAGGTAACTAAAGAAGGGAGTGTTTGCCAGTATCTCTTCATTGATCAAAGTGTTCCCTGGAATGTTAACTCCCTTAAATTTCCAAGTTTGCCCATGTATGAAAATGGCCGCTAAGGAAGGTGATGTCAGTAACTTGCACATCTGGTTGCTGGTGAAAAGATAGGCTGAGAGGGTGCAGTAGTGCCCAAGAGGTGTTCTATATATAGGGACCAATATACAACTTAAAAGAGAAATTAAGAGAAGCTCAGTATGGTGGGAGTTTTGGTTTTGTTTGTTTGTTTGCTTGTTTTTGTTCAAGAGAGAAATTCTGAATCTTGAGGGAAAAAAATCTGTTTATGTGACACTTGTGGATATTTTAGTT
Source organism: Lyroderma lyra (assembly GCA_004026885.1). NCBI lineage: Eukaryota > Metazoa > Chordata > Mammalia > Chiroptera > Megadermatidae > Lyroderma > Lyroderma lyra. The sequence goes on along the minus strand of PVJL010014029.1, from coordinate 2,949 downwards.
GCAAAAGTACATCCCAATTTGAAATCTTCAAGGCTGTATAACTGGGGTAAATGCTATCTATTGGTAAGTTCTCATGCAAGAAGTGTATCTATATATAAACACTGAGTTTTACCATGCCTGTTGTCTCCTTGTAAAAAGTGGTCAGAAGTGGATCCTTGCAGATAGATTACCTGTTTTTGTGATGTTACCCTGGCTACAGTTGATTGCATTAAGGTTGATTTATGAGTCAAATACAGCACTCAACAAATAGTCAATAGTTGATTTCACCTGACCCAAAGCCTTTCCTGTGGCAGTAGTGAAGATAAAGTGGACACAAAAAGAGAGTAGGGTAAGTCACCGGAATTGAATAATGATGTCTGGTCCTGAAGGTGTGATAGTACAGGGACAGCTGTGTCAGTTGGCCCACAGAGGCATCTCAATAGCAATAACTAACATTCCAGGACATCATGAGACTTGACCGAACCACAGTAGGCTGACCTCCCCTACTTCCTCACTGCCCCTAGTGTTTCTATGGGAACTGAGTATAGCTGACTAATAGAGATGTCTTTCCTCTGCCAACAGTCACCTCCCTCCTATCTGCTTCCTTTCAAACTTAACTCTGCTTGTCTCCAATTATCTAGTTCTTTGTCACTGCACATCCTATAAGACCTTGTTTCTTGGACAAATTGTTAGGATCCTTTTACTTCCTTCTTAGCCTTGCCTCCAAACTAAGAAAAATAAGTCTTCATTTCACCAGTACAGTAAATCTTATAACCAAATACATAGTCTAGAATGCTTTAGACTCTTGGAGAATGTGTAGACAACTTGGTGTAATGCGGTTATGGGTTCTGTGGTGGTTTATTTATTCCCTGTAAGTTTGATCTGCTGAAGAAAACCCATCTGAGTTGAAAATTCTCCTGGAAAGTGATCTTACTGACATTTTAGCCTATGGATCCGAGAAGCCAAGTTCCTGTATTGAAAATAACTGATTTAATTAGATCCTTAAATTATCCTGGGCTGCTACTTTATGATGTGATTTCTCTTATTGTTACTGCTGAGACTATGCAATGAGTCAGTGACAAGCCATATACCAGTCTAACAAAATGGGATTTAAAACTCTGGTCTCCATTCATGATCTATTTGACCTCTTACACCTTTCTTTGTATCTCTAACCACCATTTCTTCCCTAAGCATTCTGGTTCAGTTTATTCTCTCTGAAAATCCATTTCTGTGCAAGGCAAAATGCTGAATGGTACTGAGCTTTTGCTCTTGAGTTTCACATATCTATCTTAATTGTATTATATTTTCTTTTTCTTAACCCACTGTAAACATTTTTTCAATACCATAATGTAGTTTAGGTTACAGAAAATCAAGGAGAAAGTTCTGGAATTATGTGGGAGCAGTGGGAAGAAGATTACCAGATGTTTTACCAGAGAGAGATGACATGGGCTATTAGCCCCACATCCCCTTGACTCACCTGTCTTCCCTGACCTTGTGTTGTCCTCTGCCTGTTCTTCTCCTCTTCTGTTGCTCTACCTCCAGTGGCCAAATGCGTGGGTCCCTAATCCACTGATTAAGGCTGGGTTTTAATAAATGTAATGCCTTTGGAGCCCAAGATTGACTGGTAATATTTGCCCCTTGGACAATGCATCCCTATGTTTTGGAAGCACTGCAAGGACAGGATTGTCTTCAAAATAACGTTTTCTAAAATTGCTTAGAATGTTAAAATCAAGATGCAAATTTGTCTTTAAGTAATATAAGAGCATCCCTGCCAACTCCCTGCATCCTTGAGCCCTCTTTATTTTAGGTGCCCAATGCCACTGGCACTACTTAAACAAAGGACAATATGGGCAATGAAATGAGCAGTATAGGAAGAAAGTTCACAACAGAGAGGGCTCTAAATTTTGTAGGCCATGCCCATCGGCAATGGTTGGTCATCTCTTTTTGAGCCATAAGTTAGGATAGGATGTTGGGTATTAAACTTATTCAATATCCATCCTTCCACCTCTTTTTTAATGTTATGATTTTGTTCAACTGTTTACCTACTTCTATGCTTCAGGGTAGGTAGGCTGGCCACACCTACAGTCCTAAAAGACAGGCACTGGTTAGTCGAAGCCAGTCATTGTGAGTCTGTTTCTTTGTCAATGATTGACTTAAGCCTGGCTATGTTATGCATTCTGGCTAACAGCACAAAAGGAGAAATAATCTTGGAGGTGTGGAATGGAACTTCTGGAAAACTGCCCTTCATTCTTAAAAACAGACCATCAAATAAAAAGTCCCATCCCATCCTTCCTCTACACATTACAAATGTCTGGATATGACACTTGTAATCACTGCAGCCATCTAACTTTCAGGACAAGGATGAAACCCATACACAGAATAGATCAGGGCCAGAAAAGTCACATAAATTGAATTGCAGCCTTGATACACCCTGCTTACAGCCTACCCTGTCTTGGGATGGCTGGTCATATGAGAAATTCAACAAGTTTAAATATGAGTTTTCTGGTACTTACAGTTACAAGTATCCTAAAAGATACACCTGACTTGACATAATTGATGACTTTCTTATAAGATTGTCTTTAGCTAGTAATCATGTTCATTATTAATTATATTATAATGCTAACTACTTTTTATTAACCCTTTTTCCATTTGCCCTGAGAATATTCTCTGGTGGTGCTTACATCAGCAGCATTTACCCTGAGACAACTTGTAAATTACAATCTTAACCTTACTCCCCCAAATTATTAAATACTTATCATATACATTTGTTACATTAGGATTAGAGATAAGTTCTGTTTAGAAATAACTCCAAGAACAGTTTGTATATTTTATTTTCACATTGAAAACGAGTCAGACTTGCTTCAGCCTCAAAGAGTGTGTTTATGTAAAATTAAATGAACACCTGGAGATCATCATGCTAAGTGAAATAAGCCAGACAGAAAAAACAAAGAACTGCATGATTTCACTCAT